>JALLKD010000544.1:0-24195 GCA_023509735.1 Fusarium liriodendri | reverse complement strand
GACAAGGCCAGCTCGCCATCCCCGACCCCGACCCCGATGAATAGGGGGTTTGCTGGGACACTGCCCCAGGCCAGGACCTTAATGGGAGCTCTCCCTCCCACCAATAAATAAACGAGATGAGTGAGCTGCTATTCTTGAACACCCACGCCCATGCCCGACAGCTCGGATGCAACGGGCTAGGATACCGGTAGGTAGGATGCCAGGTCCCGGGAAAAGAAAAAGCCAAGTCCTCGAGGGCAGTGGAAAAGCTCCACCGCGACTCGGGGGAAACGAGGCTTCTAGAACTCGGCCGCTGTCAGTGCACTTAGCACCCCCTGTGGCTTGCACCTTTCAAGGCCCCGGGGCCCTGGTCAAACCGGCATCATGGAACAACCGTCCTTCTGTGGCGCCTCCACCTCGATGGGATTCCGGGGATTAAAAGAAGCAGATGCATGAGGCTCTCAATCATGATGGGAAATGGGGGTTGGATGGTATCAGGTGAAATGCGGTCTGTCTACACCGCAAACAGAGGCAATATGGACCTGGGGCCCTTGACTGCAATTTCACCAAACGAATGATTCTACTGACCGACCCTGTACAAGCTCTAAGCACAATTGCTTTTCATAGCCCAACTCTTGAACAATATACTCCTTCCACCAACATCGTCAATGTGCAACAAACAGTGGCTGATTCATCAACAAGCTTTGCCGAGCAAGCGAGCAGCAGCCCGATTGATAAGATCCGACCCGACGCAGGTCTCTCACACACGGGGGCCCCGCCATCGGACATGGAACTAAACGGGCGCTAACCAACAAACCTTCAATCTTCAACTGCGAAAGCGGAACCCCCCCTGCTTTTCCCCATCCATTCCTTTCAAACTCGAGTCGAGCCGAGTCTCAGTAACAGAAGCAGTTCGCCATGGCCGTTCAGGACAGGACCGTGCTCATCCTCTACGGGTCAGAGACTGGCAATGCTCAGGACATGGCCGAGGAGCTTGGGCGAGTCTGCCAGAGGCTCCACTTCAAGAGCCGAGTTGAGGAGTTGGACGCGGTAGATCTGGTACGTCGCCTCGCCATAAGCCAACATCCTAGTCACTGACGGATACCTCGTTTATGTAGAATGCCCTCTTGCAGCATAGGTTTGTGATCTTCGTCATATCAACCACCGGTCAGGGTGATATGCCACACAACTCACTCCTCTTCTGGAAGAGACTGCTACGCAAGAAGCTACCCCCAGGATGTCTGTCTTCTGTTCAGTACACAACCTTTGGTCTGGGCGATAGCACTTATCTCAAGTTTGTGTCCCCGTAAATACTACTTTGTGTCACTTACTTACACCTCCCAGGTTCAACTGGGCAGCCCGCAAGCTGAACAGGCGCTTGGAGCAGCTTGGTGCTACAACTTTCATTGAATCCTTTGAGGCTGATGAACAGTTTCCCGATGGGTGAGTTTACTTATTGAAACTCGCTTCACACTCATCTCACTGATTCTGTTTAGAATTGACGGCAGCTTTGTTCGCTGGTCCGAAACCCTCTCGAAACACCTCCTGGAGCACCATCCTCCACCGTTTGGTCTCAAGCCCATACCCGACAATGTTATCCTCCCTCCCAAGTGGTCTCTTAGCAATGCCTTGGAAAATTGCCAAGTTGCTAATGGTCACTCTTCTCCCCAACTCTCAGAGTTACCACCCGCCTCACTTCTCCCCATCCCCAACGGCTGGACTGCCACTCTAGCCGACAACGTGAGACTTACACCGGAAACCCACTGGCAGGATGTTCGACTTGTCTCCTTTGACATACCCAGACGAGAGGGGGTTAAACTTCAGTGTAATCCCGGGGACTGCCTCACCGTCTACCCCAAGAACTTCCCCCAAGACGCTCAGAAGCTCATCACCCTCATGGGCTGGGATGACATCGCCGACAAGCCCCTCGACCTTACTCTTTGTGATTCCCTCCCACAGAACCTCTACATAGACACCAAGTGCACACTAAGGGAGATTATCCTCAACAACATCGACTTCACCGCCATCCCTCGGAGGTCCTTCCTAAAGAGCATGTCCTACTTCTCCACCAACCCTGACCACAAGGAGCGTCTCCTCGAGTTCACCATGACTGAGTATCTCGATGAGTATTTTGACTATGCCACGCGATCCAGGCGGTCGATTCTGGAAGTCCTTGAGGAGTTCACGTCGGTCAAGCTCCCGGCCGAGCGCATCCTTGACATCTTCCCCCTTATCCGCGGCCGGGACTTTAGCATCGCCAACGGCGGCATTAAACTGAACCATCCAAAAGATGAGAATATCACCCGCGTTGAACTTCTCGTTGCCCTGGTCAAGTATCGCACAATCCTCCGCAAACCTCGCCAAGGCCTCTGCTCTCGGTACCTAGAGAACCTCCCTACAGGCTCCTCTCTCACCGTCACCCACAAGCCTGTCCTCTCCCCCATCCACGGCCCGCAAAACGCCCAGCGTCCCCTCGTCGCTATCGCTACTGGTACCGGTCTTGCCCCTATCCGAGCTCTCATCCATGAGCGCCTGACCCACCCCTCGCGAGCGCCCATGCAAATCTTCTTCGGCAACCGAAACCGCGATGCCGACTACTTCTTCCATGACGAATGGGACGCTGCCGTGCGTGAAGGAAACCTCGACGTATTTCTTGCTTTTTCGCGAGACCAAAGAACGAAGATTTACGTCCAGGACCTCTTACGTGAAGAGGCGAAGCGTCTGGAGGGTCCGATAATGGATAATGGCATCTTCTGCGTCTGCGGCGGCTCAACCAAGATGGCAGACGCAGCAAAGAGAGCCGTCTTTGATCCCTTCTCAGAGGGCGCCGAGGACGTCGAGGAACGCAAAAAGGTCTTGTCCATGTTGACGTGGTGGCAAGAGATCTGGTAGATGATGATTATGGATAACGAACAATAGACGATAGATATGACATTTTTGCATATGGACATAACAGTCTTGAATAGAAAGCTAAAAACTATCACATCATTCTATCTGATATCATATTAAAACATGCGCTCGTTCATACATATGAACATAGGGAATGACGAGTAGACCACCGGAGGCACCCATACCTTTTTTGAATAACAATTCCAAAGTGCCCAGACGCCATAGCCCAAAACCAATTCTATGGCCCTACCCAGTACCACGCAATGCGGAAAACACCAGAAGATAGCTCCAGGCTACACCATAAGACATCCACTCCAAAATATCATCGCTCTTCCTCCCAGCTGTACCGTCTCTCAGCCAGTTGCGGGACGTGGACCAGCTCATTGCCCCCGTCGATACGCTCTTGGCTACGAGGCGTATCGGGCTCAGCTGTTTGACTCATGCCTGACAATCGCATAGACTGTACCTGAGTAGATGACCGGTCCGTCGTTCGGTTCACCTGCCCGACTACTGGTCTTTGTCGTCGCTCCTCCTCCTCCTCCTCCACCGTAAAGTTGCTGCCCAAACTATCCACAGTGCCCTCATCGTCCGGTGAGGCGTTGATAACATCATCATCCTGGTGGCTTTGGTCTAATGTGATTCGAGGCGTATCGTGTCTGGAAAAGCGAGCATTTCCGGGCAACGGCCCCAGAAACACCACCTTGGACGGGTCAATCGGTGTCCTTTGCACCGTTTGAGGTTGCGGTACATTCAATGATGTGTTTGATGCCGAGAATGAGTCAACTCCCGAATGAGGCCGCCTCGTTCCTGTGGAACCATTGGTCTGGCCGTCCGAAGACGGGGGGAAAGGTGAATTTGGTGAGGTGCTCCCGTCATGAGTAGGTGAGACGGGATAGGTTGCCGTCATTGGAGAGGTCACGAGTAGCGGCCGGCCAGTTGCGTCGAATCCGGGAGTCATAGGAGACGGCAAGGGTATCGAACTTGGATTCGAGTTGCCTTCTTGGCCCGTTCCTGTCGAAGGAGTTGGTGAGCGTTGCAACGCACGAGGTTGGGTGTTTGCTGGGTTTGGTTGGTAGATGGCCTTCTCTGGGGGCAACACGGTTCCGTCGGTAGGAGGCGTATACGCTGGGACAGGTCCTTGTAGCTGTCTGTCAAGCTTCCGTCTTGCCGCCTCATATGCGGATATGCCTTGCGAGCTGTCCGTGCCCAGTTCTGTATCTCCATTCCATGAGGTACCGTCGTCTCCGTCAAGTTCTGCCGGCGGTATCGGAGCTGGCATCTCGTATATCTGCGTGTTGGGAGCTTCGGATATCTTTTCGTTCTCCTTCCCGTCCTTAGCAGGGTCCGAGTTGCCCCGTCGAGTTAGTTTAGAGAGTAGTTGCATAATTGGTGACCTCGGCGATCGAGTCGCTGAGCCGGGAGTCAAGTCTTTGTCGTCTTCCGAAGAGGTAGCGCTTCCAGCAGAACCCTTTCGTTTGCGACGGTAACACAGCCACCCCACCAAGGCCGCGACGCAGGCCACAAACACCCCAGAGCCAACTCCAATCCCTGCAATCGCGCCCTTAGAAAGTCCATTTCGCGAGTTACCTGAGAAAGGTGGTGGGTAAGGACTGTTATCGGGTTGTCCAATGGCAACCAACTCGGGGTCAGAAGATGACTCTTCAGGGAATAGGGCCTGGTGTATTGAAAAGATTCCCTCGTCGTATTTGGTGATGAGATATGACTCTTGCAAGAAAGACCGTCCGAGGATGTAAGTGGTGCTGTTATGTGCCTTCCGAAGCATGAAATAAGGGACCGCAGGTTCGCCATACTTGATCGTCTCTTCCATAAAGGGGTACTGAAGGAGGCTGACAAAGGCTCTCAATGGCAAGGTAATGTTGACAACCCCAGAGACGTCATAAGGATCGCCAAAGTTGTCGTTGTTGTCGAAGCTGGACAGTACAAAGGTGAGAGACAAGGTATCTGCCTTCGAGTACTCGCGGTATTGCTCGTTGCTAATGAGGTAAAGGTCAAAGGTGCTGTTGTATGTGAGATTCAGTGCTGCCGCGAACTGATCGCAGACATCATCCGGAAGCCATAAATATGGAGTGCTGCTATCAAAAATAGCATCAAACGACGTGTCCCACTCTGAGAGCACCATAGACTCTGAGCCCCAGCTATCCGGGGCAGCACTGCCATTGACGGGCATGATCTCAATACCACGGACGAGAGTTCGCTCCATGCTATCTGGTTGAGTCAAGGTGAAGTCAGAATTGTGCGATTTGAATCTCGACGGCTCATAGCCTCCGAGTGTCAACGAGACGGGAGCGTTTCCTGCCTAGTTAGCCTCTAGAGTCAACAGACAAAGGGCATTGATGCATACTGTAATGCGCACCGGCTGTGTAGCCGAAGCTGTAACTTGGAATCCAGCCATAATCCTTGACTGCCTGAGTCAATGGTGAGTCTGCAACTGTTCCGTTAAAGTTGCCCTGTATAATTCCTAAGCCAAAGAGTCCGTTGAGGTAACTGGTGGTGTTGACGGCAGCCATGAGGACCCCATCCATCGAATATGGCTCTGAGCTGGTAGAACTTTGCGTGGTGACTCTGTCGCGACCATACTCGCCATTACCTCCGTACCCTAGGTAGCTAAGTCCCAGCTCCCAGGTTCCCAACGATCGCCAATCGGTGGATTCCTCGGGTTCATAAATGCCGCCCCGAGCAGCACTACAATGAGGTTCCCCTGTAGGATGATTAGCACGGTAATGTCGGTGAGGTTCAGCCAGGTCATCGTAGTTATAATCAAAGAAGAAACGTCGAGATGAACATGAGCCGGGCAGACATACGAGGTAAACATCCTCCTGATCCAACAGCCCAAAATTCTGAAAGAGCCGTGCTCACAAGAACATCAACGGCCTGTGAGTTTGAGCCCACTGAAAAGGAAATAGTTGACCAGTTTCCGTCGATTCCTTTCCTAGTTGAGAAAGTTAGACGATGATGTAGAGTGAATCTGGCAGGGGACTTGCCATTGACTGGGAGATAGTAGGAGCGGCGCAGGACCAGCTTGGGCTCCAGCGACAAGGAGAGACGATCCAATGATGGCTGTCCACATCTTGAGACCGACCGATACGATGTGAAATTCCAAAGTCGTTAACCTCAACGGCGAGGCTTTTGCTCGTCCAGGGGCAGGCAGGCATTCACTTCAAATCTCTGGGTGGACAGTGGCGATGATGTGACAGCGTCCACAACGCGCTGTCGGGGGGGCCCGTTTCACGCCGTTTTGGGTCCGCATGCAGGATCAAAGGGTCTGCCCATGGGCTTTTCAAAGGTCCGAAGCCGCTGTATGTACGTTGAAGCAAGAGAGCGGAGGTGGGAGGTGATTCAGGCGGCTCTCATGAGATAGGAACCTCAGCTTCTCTGCGCGAGATGGCAAAGTGAGACGACCGAGGGAGCCAAAAAGTTCGACGCGCCACTCCCTGAAGAAAAGCCACAGGGCGCAGAGTTGCTGCACCCATCTCGGCCTGTCCTGGCTTGGCCCTGGCCCGTCTTACAGGGCCTCAAATGTCTTGGGTCTTGTGGCGGGAGGAGCGGAGCCCAGTTCGTCACCCTGACTCGCCGACACCGAGCTGGGCCTGTCCAAGTTGCAAGGATACCCACCACCGACACATGGTCCTCCGCTTCTAGTGGATTTCGGTCAAGCTGAGAGGAGGGAATGGCCTTACAAGCATCCGTCGTCCTTCCAGTCAACAGGGAACGGAGCCCTAGATCATCAGACTCCCCGGCTTCTTCAGCCTTGGGGCTGAGAGGATGGATGCATGTGCTTGAAGAAGCATGGGGAGGATCTCCGGACCGCATTCTAGATGCTGTCTGTCATGGGGCACATGAGAGTTGGAGAAGGAAAGTGGCTCGCCTGGGAGAAAGGGTCCAAGGCGGCAGGCAATCTTCAGGATTGTATCGAACTCCAGAGATGAAGAGAGGTGAATTCTTGTCGGCCAACATTTCAACTCCAAGTTTCGGGACCTCATCAATAGTCTCAGATGGTCCGACATGAAATGCAACAACTTTGGTTCTGTTAGTCGTCCTACCTCGACGGAACCCACCTTGACATACTGAGGCCGCGACACCGAGTTCCCTTCGCCACCAATGCAGCTGAAAAGTTCCGTTAGTAGCGCAGATAACGAAGACGGTGAATATCCAAGCCCCGGAATGAGATCATTGGAGACGATTAGTTGGAAGCACCAGTATCCGCAGCCAACAACCGTAATTTTAACCTAGTCCAACCTCGATCACCCCTGAAGACGTTGTGCCTCGAACCTCCCACGTAGGATATCGATCTGTACGATAATAAGACGATAGCCGGGAATCGGGAGCCAGGTCCAGTGGATGCACAAATCCCTGACATTGGAGTCGTCCCCGTGATTCGAGAGCTGATATCCACGGGCTTGAGTCGGAATCAACCAACAGACAACTGGTGAAGCCATCATCTCACGACTCCACAACACCTGAGGATCGGCAGTATGCGCTAACAATTCGCTAAGATTCATCTCCCCTTTCTTGCTTTAGGGAGGATTCTGTCGACGTTAGCCTCGAGTGCGTGCGCTGCATTTGTTGCGCCTGTTTTCAAGTTCTGATCTGATTTTGATGCTCAGTTAATCAGACAACGGCAAAGCTTTTCAGCCCACACAATTGATGCCCTGATTTCCGAGCTGAGTGTCTTAAACAATGTTCCACGGGCTGTCCAGATGCATTGAACTTTTGAGTGACAGAGATGCAGTCTTGGTGTAGATTGGACAGGCACAGTCGTTAGAGCTTACGTGTGCCATCTCCTAGTAAAGCACGCGTACCTGAACGGTCCGATGAGGCAGAGCGAATAATATTTCAGAGGTCGGTTCGGTTGAAGAGAATGCTCACTCAAGCTAAGAGATCAAAAGGCTGAGTGAGGGAGGTGTTGGTTTGCCAAGGAGGATCGCCCTAGTCCAACGCTGGGTTGGTCCAACCTTGTGGGTTCATCCCCAGTCCAGCGGAGGTTGGAACCAAGAAGTTGGGATGCAGAGCCTGGAGAGAAGGTTGAACATGGCTTTCGGAGTAATTGAACCATTGTGAAACAAGTCTTTCGGGTCTAGTAGACATATCGGAGGGCTTCGTCCATGCGGGTTGTACACTCCCGCAGCGCCTCTGCTCTAGACCAATCCGTCATGTCTCTCTGTGGGTGTCCTCCGACCAGACCGTAGAGATGCGCCGCTGGAGCTGGTGTCGGTGTGTGGGTGCCACATCCCGAGAGAATGAACACACTCGGCCTCCTGGCAGGATGAAACAGTGCAAGGAGGCCCCGGCTCCAGCGACAGGACGGCCCCAGTTCCTTTGCGGTAGTAGCCCCAGTCACTTGGCCTGGGCGGGAGCGCATTGTCGCCTGTGCCGTGGCCGATAAACCCATGCCAGGTTACGCTAGAGCTTGGCCGTTCAATCGGTGGTGGTGGGTTGGGACAGTAGCGTGCCGGCCGGTTCATTAACGTTCAAGTCCTCCCTCGCCATCTTCTGACTGATCTGGTTCTGGCTCTGGTTCATCTTTCCATGCTCTCTCGACGACGTCAAGGCCAGGCTTGGTCAGACCTCGTTCGGCCACTACAGAGATCAACAAGTTGATGTCGAGACGAATACCTACCTTCTCAAACTTGGCCTCATCACTCGCTTAAGAGGCCTGCCTGTCGTTCGTTCGTTTTCGGTTCGATGGCTCACTGGCGCCTGACGTACTAGGCGAAAAGATTCAGCATGCATCTACACACGGTCGCGTTGCTCTCGATCGCAGCGCTCGTGCACTCCGTCGATGGAATTGTCGTGCGTCGAGGTGAGTTTTATTTGATGATGGAGAGGGGAAATACGAATTCATGCTAAAAATCACCCTCAGACGTCGTGAACCGTGAGGCGGCACCTGCGCGCTTCCCCTTAATCAACAGCACCATAGTCGCGACTTCCTCAAGCGGCACCTCCACTCGCTTACTTACACCAACAACCTCGGCACTGAAAACCACCACTTCTAGGCCATCTTCTTTAACCTCCAGCCTCACCACTGAAGGTGCCAAGCCGGTTTCTTTAACGGATCCTCTTACAGCTGGATATAAGGACCAGACTAAATTTTCCTCTGGCCCGTCGGCACAGCCTCACGTGGGCACCAAGGTCATCAGTGCGCCCAACGATCACTCGTTTTCAAAGCAGCCCTCGCCTTCATTCACTGCAATTCCGGCCAAAGCTCCTCCTTCAGAGGCCAACCAAGCCCCAGATACAGGGGAGTCTCCCGACGGTTCCAGGGGTTCGGGGAACAGGGCCAGACCTCAGCAAGCGTCTGATCAGCAAGCGCCTGACCACTCTCTTCCAACCGCAGCTGTCGAGTCGGGGAACGATGCTAGGCCTGCGCCTGAAGCGGCCTCGACGGCCTCAGCACCCTCACGGGGCAGGGTGAGGACTAAACACGCTCCCGATCTCTCGTTCCCGACTACATCGGGCCTCAACAGGACCCGGACATCCACTTCAAGCAGCAATGGATGGTACGGTACCACCATTACTTACAAGGGGAACGGCACCTTCACTGCTGTACCTGCGGTCTCTTCAACGCCTTGCACTAGCTTAGGAGATTATGAGCCCGTCACTGTCTTCTCCATCGTCTATACAGCCACGACAACCCTATACGGCAACTATAGTGACTACACGGCACCTTATCCCGCTATCAAGACCCCCAACTACTGTCCCACCAGTTCTGAGGTGCTTGGCGGAGAAGAACCTACATCTGCCCCGAAGCCTGGACAACCAGAGCCAGCAAACCCATCGGGAGGATTCGTTGTAAGCACCAAGCAACCTGGACAGCCATTGGAAACCTTTTCATCCTCTAGGAGGACTGTCACCTTTGTCACCACTGACAAGAATCCTGCTGTCGTTGTTACTTCAAAACCACCTCCACGCTTCAACCGGCCCACTCAGGGAGTCAATGGGCTCCCGGTAAGTAGAAAACAGATGGCTCGTCCCTCTAATATGCCTCAGGGTGGAAACAATCACCAACCTGGGGGTGATAACCAAGACGCGAGACCCCAGCAACGGCCTGGGTCACAGCCGCAACAACGGCCCCAATCACAGTCTCAACCACAGTCTCAACCTCAACCACAACCACAACCGCAGATAGGGTCACCAAGAACATTCAGTGTGACTGCCAGAGGTCCAGAAGTCATTATCAATGACCACACTTTCTCGGACCTGAGGCCAGGCCAGACAACAACGGCGACAGCAGACCATGGAACATTTACCATTTTCCCCTCCAAAGTTGTCGGTGAAGGGGCAACGGTCAAGAAACCACAACCTTTGGGAAGTGTGGTCTCGGCTGCCACTCCTACCAAGGCTACAATCGGGGGAGTACCCGTTGTTGTTTCGGGATCAGAGGCTGTCGTTGGCAGCACAACATTCAAGCTCCCTTTTGTCGGTATGTCGACGAGGATCGAGGTTACTGTGGCTGGTGCCACTACAAGAGTAGACGAACGGCCAGTCTCCATTGTGCCCGGCACAATCGTGGTGGACGACGAGACGCTCACTTACCACGCAGTCGGTGCACCCCAGACGGATGTTATCATACAGGGAGGCGAAATGGTTACTGCGTCTGGGGCGTCTATCTACGTCTTTCGTTCTACAACCCTCACATACGGACCAGGCGTACCAGCAACAACCCAAGTCGTCGACGACGACACCATTACCATTGGGCCTTCTGGTGTTATCGTCGACGCAACTACTCTTGGTGGTACTAGTGCGAAAGCTACCGATACCAAATACCAAATCGTGGGCGGTGCCACCATCACAAAGGTCAGCCCTTCATGGGTAATCATCGATGGGACAACCTTCACAGCCGGGCCTGGCGCCAAGAGCACCACGAAAGTTATTGGCGGAGAGACCGTCACCATCGGTCCTAGCGGCATTGCCATTTCTACTACACTTACAGTCCGATACCCATTTGGAGCTTCGACTGTGACTACGATCAAGGCGACGGCAACAGGAACAGGAACAGACAGTCTACCTACCGAGACGGGAAGTGCCAGCAAGGCAAAGAAGAAGGGTAGCAGCGAAGATGAGGAGGAGGATAAGGACGATGAGGATGATGGGGACGAGAATGACGAAGATGAAGACAAGAGTAAGGACAAAGACAAAGGGAAGGGCAAGGACGATGATGATAGTGGTGCGGCTTCTCGACGGTTTGGTCTCACTGGGGGAATGGCTGGGTTCTGCATAGCGATTGGCGTTTGGACTTGGATTTGGATTTGGATTTAATATGGGCCAAAATGGCTTGGACGGGTGGCATCTCGATGGGAAACCCAGGTTAAGGGGCACATGTCAGGGATACTACGGATGGTACGGGAAAGACTGGCTCTGGTTGGGCATGTAGGTTTACGACATGACGAATACCTGGCAAACGGGGCTCTTGGAAATACGAGCCATAAGCACATGGAAACCGCAAGATGCGGGAATATTGTATTGTACTATAGTAATGTATTATCTTGAGACTTGAACTGAGACCATATGTGACTGCTCATGATGTCTCATCCTATCGCCGCCTTGCCTTGATTGAGCTGGCATTCCCCTCCCTATTCATAGCCCAAACACAAACTCTGCATCATCCAACCCGAGCCGTCCCGAGGCATTCTTTGCCCTCGAGTGTGCCTGGCAGGATTGGATCGACACGAGGATACGAGCGGGGGTGGTCGCGGCATGACGACGCGTCACGGCTGGTGATTTGAGGCTGCCCTTTGTTTGGTGCTGACAGGGGGGAACAAGGTTCAGCTGTCTGCGGCCGTGATGGTGGTTGTTTCGACGTCGTGGGTGCGAGGTGTCAACAGATGGCATGTCACTGATAAAACGAGGATAAGGATGAGAAACTGTTGCAACGGCTCAGGTAATGTATAACTATGGTTCTAAGGGTGCCATGGGGAGGCCAAGAAGTAAAGATAATTGAATCCCTGCAAAAGAGTCCAATAGAATGGGTATCAGACTCCGGCAGCAAGTAAAATGTTCGAAACGCAAACGCAAGCACACACAGATCTCTCGGCGAGCATCACCACCTCTGCACCCCTTTTCCCTTCCCAACACCCTCCGTCTTCAGAGGTGGAAACTCCTCAAACTGAACGCCAAGACCGACATCGGATGAAGCATGGCCTGAATCCTCCATGCTGAGCTTGAGGGCAAGTTCAAGGTCATAGTCGCGCGGCTCGGCATGGCTAGATGAGCCGCCGGTCTTGGATGCTCCTGGAGAGCTGAGCCCTGAATTTTTGCCCTTCTTGCTGGGTTTGGCCTTGTACGTGAGGGAGAACTCGTAGTCGCCTGAACTCATTGCCGGTGGTGAGTTGTGGCCATTCTCGTTGACGCCCTCCATGAGCGAGAGACGGATGGCCTGCTGGATCTGCTGTTCATAGTCGTCCTCGTTTGGCATTCTACGAGAATCCTCTCCAGGAGGGGCCGTGGGAGGAGTCATCTCAGTAATGCTCGGCTCAGGGGTGATGGTGTCGACAGTGGTTTCGCTAAATGTCGACGCAGTGTCAAGACTAGCATCGGCAGCCGAGTCACTTGTTCGTCGTTGTTCCTCGAGGAATGCTTCCTCGGAGACCATCTGCGCATAGCGCAGAGCCTCTTCCTCTGTCAAGTCGCCAAGCGCACCAACACCGAAACGATTTTGCAGGCGTGCCCGCTCCTTGGCCTTTTGTTCATTCTCAAGTCGTAGTTCAGCCTCCTCAGCGGCGATGAAGTCAGTAACGACTCCGCCCTGACGACGGCTGGCCAGACGGCCATGAACGTCAGAATGCCTCAGGCGGCGCTTACGTCCCATAGTATGGGCCGCAGAGCTATACGCCCAGTATCTCAAGAAAGCGCCAAAGGAAACGACGCCTCGAAGGATTGTCGGATCAGGGTCGAGATAGATGGCGCCAACCGCAGAGTAGTTGGACTCGCGAAGAGAGGGGTTCATTGTCATCATGTGTCGAGGAACTCGACCGTTTGACCTCGCATTGAGAGTTCGAACAGGCTCGAGGGTAGAGGCCAGGGGATCCCAAGCCTGCACAAGCCCGTCACTTCCGCCGTGGACAACGTACAACGCTGAAAGTGCCACGCAGGAGACTTCGGGGGACTCGGTCTGGATCTGCCGAACTGGGTCGATGCCTGTGCCCTTGGTGTTGTCTCTGGCGTTCCACACAAGAACAGCACCCGCATCGGTTCCGATAGCGAAAAGTCGAGATCTGCGGCCGGGGATTTCCTCCTCGGCTGCGTAGAGGGGGTCTTCAGCGAGTGTAAGAACCGCAGTGTTCGAACGGTCCAGGCCAACACTGGTGATTGTAGCATGGAAGTGGCCTTTCAGGTTCATTGGGCAGCTATCCCACTCATGGAGATGCAGCGAGTCTGGCGATGACGCAGAGGCAGGAGAAGCAAGTCCTGGTGATTCTTGCTCAGGTGTCCCGCTGGCCTCTCCCGGCGCTGCTCCGAAGAGCGATGATTGACTGGCAGCAGGAGGCGCAGGAGGTGCCGGTGCCAGGATGACCGAGGACGACTGAGCCTCCTGAGAAATCAGAGATCGAGTGTAGCGTTGAATGCTTGCGGGACGACTTTCAGCTAGGCCACAGTCGATCACAAAGATGCTCTCGCCTGCACCTTGTCCGTCGTCACTAGCAAAATCGACTTCCAACTTGCGCTGCATATCCCATCCCTCACAAACCTTCCTGAAGTGAGCCGGCTTGTGGCGCAGGAACTTCTCAATCTCCCGAGCTTCAGCAGTCAACTGACTCTTGCTCAGGTTCATCGAGTTGTAAGGAGATCTGGGTGAGTACGCTCCTCTAATTGCATTCTTGTCAAGATCATCCGGGCGAGCAATGCGTCGCGTAGAGTCGAGGAGGTGCCAGTATACTGAACGTCCAGCATACCAAGCGTTCTTGGTAATGTCCTCGCTCTTTGCTTGGTTCTGTGCGCTGGGCGTCTCAGTCAGGTAGTACACTTCACCAAGAGCATTCAGAGCAACTGCAAAGATTCTTCCAGCCGTCTTTCGCTTCTGGCTGTAGTTATCATCAACCTTGAGGGAAATGATGGGCACACCAGGGCTAAGAACCCATCGAGCGGTGATTTCTCCAGCCTGATATCGCTGCGGGCCAGAATCACCACCAATAGCGAAGGATGATACGACGCCAAGGGTTGAGCCAGTAAGCATCCCGATCATAGAATTGGTGTTTGCAGGCACAGCCTGCGACTTTGCCAGCCAGACGCTGCAGATGGCTTCAGACATTTCTGGAATCTTGGGGATATCAGGGTAGGTATCCACGACACCAGAATCACCACCAAGATACCGTCCACGATTCTCGTTGGTGCTGCGGAAGTAGGCACGGCCTCCTGGGAAGCCTTCACCGGCGAGCAGGCCGTAAGGCTGGCTCACATCAAGAACGTTAGGGGTGGCAGCAGGGCCTTCTCCCAGGCCAAATGGCACCAAGTTCGGGACAACCTCGTCAAGCTGCATCGAGCTGAAAGGGTCCACGAATCCCCATTTCTCGATTCTTCCGTTGGTGGGATCGCTAATCGATGCGACTCCTAGATCTGCGGCTCCATGAATGGCTCGCGGGGGCTTCTTCCCGTTGGTAAACACCGCATGGAGGCTTGACACGAGCCAGGGCAGCTTCGAATTGAAAGTCAAAACTGCGCTGGTTTTCTTTCCAGAGCGGACAGATGCGCCAATGCCACCAGAAGCAGCCGAAGCACCAGGCTTGCCGCGCGCAAGACTCCTCATCAAGCGCGTACGGAGCAGGTACTCCTTTCTCCAAGATGCCATAGGCGTGAGGCGAGCAAAGTATCGAGACTCGGACTGGATCAAGTCATGCGAACTATGAGCCCAGATATCCACGTTTGTCTTGACTTCGAGCGCCTCGTGTCCTGGGAAATACCGCAGGAAGGCCATTCTCCAGGCATGGGAGCTGGTGATGAGCGCATAGAAGCGCTTCGATACCAGGGCGATCGCGGCATGGGAATCGGAGTGCAAGTGCGAAAAGATGTGCGTCAAAAGCTCTATAGAAGTCCCGAGTTAGACTCTTTACGCTCATCTTGTCAGAGGTATGATAACGCACCATTGGGGAAGTCTGCGAGCTGAACACCATCAGAAGGTGTCTCTGTGCGCTTGGTGACCTTGAAGCCCAGGGCTTTCTTAGGGGTCGGCGGAGTCATTGCACTCTCATACTCGGAGATGCGATGGCCGGGAGCTGCATGTCGACCGGCCGATCCATGGCTTAGACTCAGTCGGCGAAGCTCTTCATCGAGCAAGTCGGCGTCGACGTCATGGCCGGAGTCCCGGCGAAGGGCCGAGGCAGAGCGCGGCTCAGGACCACTCGAGTCTCGGGAGAGAGCTCGGCGGAGGCCGCGCGGGTCACGGTGAAGGAGGCCATGCTGGGAAGAAGAGGTGTAAAAGGGATTGTCCTGGTGAGTCAGAGGTTCTGGATTCTCGGGAGGCTCTTGTTGCATATAGCTGAAGGCGTGGAACTCGGGGAACAGGGGTGACGACTGTGCAGGGAGTGTTTGCACAGTCTGGGGCGCCGGGGCGATAGAGTTGAAGCGGGTGGAGAGATTGATTGGGCGCTGCAAGAGTGTGTTGCGGCGAGGAGCTTGAAGTTGACGACGAGGGGGAGGAGTTGGTGGTGATGGTTCCAAGTTGGTAATTTCTGCCGCGCGACGCCGCGTCGAGCTTCTTTGGCTGGGAAATTGCGTTGCCGATGATGAGCCGGCTAGAGAGTCCGTAGAGGTCGTGAGGAGGGGGAACCAATAGCTGACCACAACAAGACATCGTGTTTCTCTATTTCGAAAAAGCGATCAAGTGACGATTTCTCGCGATCGATGCTATGCTTTGATCTGAAAACGTGCTATTCAAGAGTTCCGATTATTATTCTCGTTGTATTGTGGGCGTTGTCGACGCTCGAGTTCGCCGCGTGAGTCATCTAATGGCTGTCATTGAGCCATTACTCTAGGTTGGATCCATCAACGGTGATGCCTAGAGGAAGATGATAGGAGTCTTGAACAGGTGCATCTCGAATACCAATTCTTGGATTGTTTCAAAACCATTCATTGGAGTTTGACTTTCACTGCCCTGGAGTACTTCTACCTACCTACTTACCTAGGTGGCACCCGGACGTACAAAAGCCAAAGACACCAGGACGTCTACATTTAGTGAAGAGTACTCACATAAAAACCTAATTAAAAGTTAAATAAAAGATAAAATTAAGCAATAATATCATAAGTCTTTGAATATTTTCTTAATCATATTTAGGAACATTTTATGCCTTAGAAAACAGAGATCGTTGACCTAGTATCTTATGTTTTTCTGCGAATGCGTGGGTGGGTAGTTAGGTATCCAGCGGAATGAAGCTGAGATCAGATGAAAGCATCAACCCTCTAGTATCGTAACTCCGTCTCTTCACCAGAACCATCTCCCAGTTATGGTTCATCCGAACTCATGACGGGGGTTGGCGCCGAGAAGGAGATCGATATGGTTGGGATAAGCCGGAAGGTTGGTTCAGGTGTTGGTGCCGCAGGATTGCTAACAGCCTCTCACTCCAGGGCCAACCTTCCATTGGGATGAGTTATTACTTCAAACACTCACATTGCGCACCTGGATAGGAGCAATGAGTTCTTTCTGAGCCCTTATTCACTGGGTACATCCTGATCTTCGTCCCAGTTGAGAGACCTCAACCCGGTTGACCAGAAACGATCAGTGGTACAACACGTTTTCCAAAACCCAGGCTGAGGCCAAGATCCCTTCAACCACCTCACTGCCTTGAGCCAATTTCCATGTCTCTGATCATCTGAGACTCTGCCAGCCAACCTTGTGAGACTCCTGTTGAATGCCTCAGCCCGTGGAACCATATGCTTGGGCGTCAACATACCCGGTACCCAGTCGGGTCTCCCTATCAAAACGCCCCTCGATCTCAACAACCCGTGGCTTCATTCCCGATCTTGAATTCTTGCCTTGGACATGATTCTCGCCAAAGACGTGACTCTCCAAGACCTCTCCACTGTTGGGCCGCCAACCCTGAGCCCCGTGTGAAACACACAGCATCACCTTTCGTATCGGCATGTTAATGACATGACAACCCCAACCTGTGAGCGTTATACTGCGCAAGAATCTGGAGATTTCCACGTTGTGGAACGATGCTGTGAGAGTCCCAGGCCTCGGAGATGGGTCTCTGTCTTGCTCTCCCACATGGCCAGAACATGCGGGCAGCTCTCAACTCGCAGGATTCGGCAACGTCATGTAGGCTTGAAACGAGTGCATCGTGACCAGTCATCGAGGCATTTATCCGCTCCGTGATACAGCTTATTCATGTAATATGCCAACTGCCGGCAGATGAGCTGAACCGGGACCGAAAATAACGGCGCTCTCTGGTAGGTAGGCAACGGTGCCAACACTCGTGAATTATGGGGAGAGCGGGATATTGAAAGTGTCTATTGCGGGGATAGCTACAAGGACAGGTGCTCCGTAATAGATGAGAGTCTCATTCTAGCACATCCATCGACCCGAAATCACAATTGAGTTTCTCGTGAGCCTGTCCTAGCTTCTTGCTTCTGTCAACATTTGGCCGCGTTGCCGTCTGGACATGGATGAACGGGAGCCGAATTTTCAGTGGCGCCGGGCGGATCGGCGGGCCCTCCCGTCCCGCGGCGCCACTCTACGTTATCCGTACAATGGATGGAGAGGAGATCCAACTTTATCAAGAAGTGTTGTTGGTCGAGCTGAAGTTTCCAGACGTCTGTCTGCAGGCCAGGTCAGGCCGCCTCGCCTCGTCTCGGTCGTCGGAAGGATTCCATCTGCCGAGATTTGTCACCATGACGATGCCGTTCAGGAAAAGCCTCTCCTCTCTCCTGCAAGTGCCTGGCGCCGGGTCATTGGGTCATCAGCCCATCCAGCACTAGAGGCCCGCGGAAGCAAGACGTTGCAGGCTGCGTGACAAGTCACTCTGCACCGAGCCCAAGATGGCTCTGAGCCGGCTTCAACTGACTGCGGCTCCTGCAACCATTCACTCTCGGTTGGGACGGGAGACACACTGTACTGTACAGTACCAGCAGTACGGCCTGGCCCAGCACCCTGGCTCGTCGTCCCCACGCGCAAGGAGTCCAACGAGCGTCCTGCCTTTCCAGGGATCGACCTCCGAGCAGGAGATCTAACACCCCCCCTCCCCGGATTGCTAGCGGTTCGCATTTCGACAGAGTTCACAAGGAACCGGTGAGCCAATGCTGTCATGGCCGCTATCAAGGGTCCCGGCCATCAGGTCTCTAAAGCCGTAGAACCCGCGTCCTCTGGTTTGTCAATTTTCAGAGTACCTGACAGCTTGGGCATGATCCCTGGAACCTCTCTGCTGGATAACGGGTGGCCGTGCGTGGAACTATCCATCAGTCCCTGCAAAGCTAGCGTTGATACTTTGGCTGGCGCTGATTGCCTGCCCGCAAGCTGGGAAGCCTCCTTTCCTTTCCTTGCTACTGTTGGGTAAAAAAACTTTTCAAGGGATTGAGTCAGGGGATATCGATTTCCAAGGCGGCGACCCGCCGTGCAGACGGCGCCAAGGCAGAGGGCCCATTTGTGCACCTCCAATTTTGCCTGACGAGACCGTCTTGAACGCCGTTTGCCAGCCACGACGGGGCGGGGACTGCAGGCCAGGTCACGGCTTGTGGGCACAAGCCCTGCCTGGTGCTGAATTCTTTACGGTGCGTTGTCGGCGAAGAAGGTTGGCCGAAGGCAAGGCGTCCTCAATCATGATCTGACGGAACCCTGTTGCTTGCGTAGTCCTACGTAACGTATCTTTCGGCGGCTTGGCCTCTTTTCTTGACGAGTTCAAGGCTCTGAGTTTCGGGGAGAAAGGAGGTCAAGCCGGACACGTCGGAGATGGAAACAGTTGTGAAGGGGATATTGTACCAACTGAGTGTCTCAAGGGCTTGTAGGGCCAAGACCAAGCCAAGCAGAAACGGCGGAATCAGAGAGCAGGAAACCAACCTCAAGCAGTTTTCTGTTCCTCACGAACCGTATTCTCACATGCCATTTTGTACTGTAAAATATTAGTTGTTATCCACGTTGAAATCTTCTACTACCAACAACCACAAACCTGGTCTGCCTTGTTCAATGAAGCACATGTAAACTCGGCAACATCCACCATCGCCAAGGAGAAGCTGCTTCAACAATGCACCCGGAAGATACGAAGTAGCTTGTCCCTTCAGGGAAGGTGGCAGAGAGTTTTGACACAGGGCAAACAAGTCAGTTTGGAGCTCAGTTTCCATTGACCTCTGCAAGGCACTCTGATGAGTTCCTATGGACTATAACAAAAACACATACATATAGTTGGCTGGAAACACGAGACTCAAAGCGTTCAATCATGGCAGAGCATGCAAACGCCACATTGCATTTTAAACAGACACCATTCGGCGCATTAAAGATGGCGTCTGGGTTTTGCAAGAGTCTTGGCGGGCTTCTAAGAAAGACTGGTCGAAGACGTTCAGGCCAGAGGACACACAAGCCAATAATTCTGATCCAGGTGTCAACAACTAAAGGTCACATGAGTTCCGATCGAGTAAACATGCCGGTGAGCTCTGTCATCGAAAAACCTCTCAACGCATCCGGGTTGACGAGGCCCTTCACACCCACAGATCCTCAACCATTCAATAACGCGAAAGCGTGTTCTCGAACATGGTATAACCCAAACGCCCTTCCCGCCACTCACACGGATACCGGATCAATTCAATCTCGCTTTGTTAACGAAAGTTCATGGCGGAAACCTGCCTCTTCATTTGGGCACGAGCATCACCAGCTCGCCAGCAACCCTAACTACTCTCCCGTTCAGCCGATGTTCGTATAAAACGATGAATTCAGTAAGAGCGTCAAAGGCGGCGCCACACGTTTCAACCACAGTTCCTAAGCTAGAAACATAAGTCTGCTGATGAGGCGTTTGCGGAGGGAGAGAAGTGTAATAGAGATGGCGTCTGTTAGCATCGCCAGCAAGCTAATTAACCCTCCAAGTGATCTTTAGCCTTTGGGGATGAGGCATAACCACAGCGTAGAATCGTTAAAGTCCGAAGGCCCGGCACGCTCTTTATACGAAACACGCTACTCACGCAGTCAAAGACAGCCTTCCAATCATCTACAGCCTCTACACCTGCAAATGGTAATCCGGTGTGACTTGGATGATCCAAGTGGGGCAGAATTGTTTTCCAAGCACAGGCGGATGGTTGTTAAAACTACAAACAAACGACGACGAATACAAACACTCTTCCATGACTTACAGCTGGATCACGTATATCATCCTGTCCTGTGTGTAACGTGGGATCAATTTCATCTCTCAATTAGCACCACATATGCCTTGGAGTATTTATCATCTCTTTCATGGTCTCAGTTCAACTTCAATACTGTCCAGACAGTGGTCCACTCGTCGAGGCATGTGCATTCTTCTCTGTCCGTGGTATTTTCGTCTTGCAGGTGGAATTGATGTGGAGAGACTGGGGCTGTTTTAATATGAGGCTGACAAAAGGACCTGGAAAGAAACAATATGTTTCTCAACTGTTGTAGTGGCAGTGGACACAGTCACAACGCATGACATCCATCAAAGGAACATATGCAGAAAACACTCGGCCCATCGGCAATGGCCACCTATGTTTCACATGAAAACAAAGAATATCAGAAGGAACATACGCCGTCTAGGCCGTACCTTTGGAACTGGAGTATCTGCAGATAGAATTGCCACGGACATCACAGCGCAGGATAGACATTCTCAAACGAGTGGATCAAGAGGCAATGCAACCAACAACTGCCGAAGATCGAGTCCCCATGACGGCTACACGGCTCAAATAGATGACTGTAGGAAGCGGCATTGATTTGTGATGAAGCTCTGCCGGCTTGATGTAGTCACTGTGCCAAGGAAGTGTGCGCCAATGACTTCCAGGAAAGTCGAGGATCTCGGAAGCAAGCAGAGCCAGAAGCAGGAATGTCGCCACAAACAGTGTCCAAAAGGAGCATGATTGTCCTGTAGCAATGCGATCTGTGTAACCCTCGTCCTTTGGCACAACTAGAGATGTTTGTGTACATGGGAATAATCCCGCCGAGCCCGGAGTCTTGGGCAGAGGTTTATGCGCCCCTTACTTGGAGCGATGAAGTGCTAGCTATCACTGAGCTGTAAATCTACGGATGACAGGGTAAATGAATCATATTGCAAACACTGTATTCACTTCCTTCAATATTCTCACCCTCCCTAGTGATAGTAATTGTTCTCCATGTCATTATTGTACTCTGACGGATATGGCAGCGGTGTCATTCCTACCTTGATCAAGCATAGTATAACAAAGGGAGCGTGTCGTGAAAAGTCAAGAGAAATACCATCAGTCCAGTGGCATGTGTAATCAAGCCTGGCCCATGGCCAATTCTACCCCGGCAGTCCAGACTAGCCAGAGGATAGGAAGAATTAGGAGATTATAGACCTCTGACGACGACTCAAATTCCGGTTTACTCACGATGCACACACAGGTGATATGTTTTAGATAAGATGCACGTAGTACAGACAAGGGCGGTGAAAGCCCAACACCCAATTCACAAGCCAGACAGGTGTGTACAGTACAAGCGCCCGGGACCCGGTGGCAATGGTCCAGAATCGGGCTGTCAGCTTCTTTGTTGGCCATGTCTCAGGTGCTGAAACCGGCCCGCTGGGACTACTAGGAATCCAAGACCTTTTGTGTAGAGGGTGACGCACATGAAGCCACCGGCGGCCATTGATGGGCGGATCAACGGCCGCCAGCCTGTCTCTCCTCTGTCAGCGAGCGTCAGTAGCACAAGGTTCTGTCAGTCGGCGTTAGGTGCCCAAAGTGCGACTACAAGGATACAAGATTCCAGCATCACGACCGACCGATGGCTCGATCTCATGAGAACAGCAGCAGCCATTGGCAGGCGATGCAAGCTTTGGACCCGAACTCACGCCTCCCGCTCCCCCTCTTCTGGACGGCTGCCATTTCTGGCCCAAGTGCAGGCTGTCGGGCTGTCTCTGACGACAAACTTACCGCTGGAGTGGTTCGTGGAGCCTCTCGAATCTTTCCCTCGAGTTAGACCGAAACCTTCATTTCCAGTCCGGTATTCCTTCCTATCCACTTCCCTCTGATCCATCCAATCCATCTTGATTTTGACCAAGGAGAATGGGGGTGGGCGCTCGGTCTCCCATGGTCGATCCTCCGAAGGCCCAATGCTAATAATATTTTCCCCGTCCAAGCTCCAATGAGAGGAGAGAAAAAGAGACGGACGGGCGGGACGATCCACCAGGTTGGCACAGTCGTTTGGCGGGAGACAGCGGGTATCTGCAGGACGGGCGAGACTCCCATTGAAATCAGCTCATGGCGCTCCGGGCCACGGTGGAGGCACGATGCAAGCAAGTCATACCATGCAGCAGATGGGAAGGGATGAGAAGTAAAGGCGAATGAGCGAAATTTCAAGGGAGAGAGGTGCCTTGCTATAGTTGCCGTAGGCAGTCAATAACAAGGCTATTGAATGTGGAAACGATAGAATGATAATCAATCAATCGTCCCTTGGACAAGGCCACAACGAGGTAATCAGCGTCATCGGAGTAATCCCCGTGCCAGATTTAATTCCCAACGGGTAACTTGAACCGTGGGCCCCCTCAATTGATGGACCAACAACAGTCGTGTCGCCTGCCTGGGCCTGCCTGACTCTGCCTCCAACTCACTGCTGGGCCACATCTGTAAGCGACTGGAATGTTGCATCGTGCCACGGCGACTGACCATGTGCGAGGAACCGTGCGGTGCAGTGCAGTGCGGTGTGCGACAAGAGTTGAGGAAATTCCCTATTCGCATCCATACATGGCCGTCTCGCGCTTTTGCAAACTGGGCTTGAACCTCCGTGCCAGAAGCCTCAAGGATTGCACAGTGCCTGCCTGTCATGGATGAGGTGTTTACCGCTTTTGCATCTTTAAGCGGGAAGATCAGACATGGGTGCTAGATTCGGTTCCTCGGACATTTTCCACTGCGTAATTGTATCGAATCGAGGATTTGTAAATTTGGCTTTTTGTCTTTTGCCATGCGATTGATTGTTAATCTCGGCACTAATAAGCACAGACAGACAAGACAGTCTGACCCGACAGAACTCGGGCGGAGTTTCGGTCAAACAACGTCAGCGAACAGACGTAGGCGCAGGCACAGGAGTCATAGTCGAGCGAGCTACTGCGCGTAGTGAGAAGTTAGAACCCCTCAGCCGGGATGATGATTGCATCGTTGATGTGTGTGTGTGCTGTAAGCATGCCTGCCCCTTGCTGCTGCTGCTGCGCGTGTAGTTGTGGTTGCGGTGCCTCGGCACGCACGCAACCACCAGAAGCAAGGCGACAACCAAACTGCCCTGGCGCGTTGCAGGTTGCAGGCGGCACTCGGCCCTTATTCGCTAGCGAAGGGACAGGTCAGCAGCTTGCAAAAGAACCCTTCCATCGCCATGTTTTCCATGATCCAGATGGGCAAGTTGATTTGCCCACCGACAATGAACGGTTCTTCGAGACGTCTAGCGCAAACGTCCATCGCCCTGCACCCAGTGGCCTGGGTTTAATGAAGACTTGCTCCGTCAGTGCCACTCAGGACACTCCTCGCGAGAGCCCCACGTGTGATTGGGGGGAAGCTTGGTCTGTTTGAGGAGTGGAATGGTGGACTGATGGAAAACGGAGTCTCTCCAATGGATGGGTTGGATCCAGGGGTACATCTTGCACTGAGGCAAACGGGAGCGCGGGAAGGGAGGAGGAGGTGGTCCGCCCATGGTAACCCTGGGGTTGCCCATGCTGTCGGGATGCAAACGAGGCGCAGTCCAGTCATTGACTTTTTTGTCGAAACGCACGCCGCGCGCTGTGCTGTGATGTGCAGCGCTGCAGTCGGAGATAGGAGTTGAGGTGGAAGCGACATTGGGTCATACCGACTTTTCAAAGCTGAGGCTTCGGTACCAGAGAGTCGGGCATTTGATTTGATTGTCAGCGCCATCGCGGATGATACAGCCGAGAGTAGACCAGCCGGAGTAGACACCTGGAAAACGTTTCCCGTCAGTGATAGCAAAATGCAACGGCAAAAAGAGGAGCCGGAACTGATGGAAGTGACGTCTCATAACTGAAAGCACAGGGTTTGAACTGGCGCCATGGCTACAGTAGTTAGCAGCTCGCGATACCCTTGGCCAAGACAAGACAAGGCCTCCCTCTGTTTGTCCCCAATCTCGTCTCGGCCGGGAGCTGCCCCCGAAGAAGCGATACTTCGTGCTCGAACATGCTGGGTGCGAGAGGTTCAGTCAGTGGCAGGGGAGGGGAG
>JALLKD010000543.1:0-32824 GCA_023509735.1 Fusarium liriodendri | reverse complement strand
CTCATGGCAGCACATTTGCGTTCGCAACATAAGTGGCTGTCATGTGACACAAACAGGGATGCGGTGACATCACGTGATGGAACCTCTCTGTTAGGAGCATGTCTCAGAACCTGAAAGGTGACGTCAGCGGGCCAGGGGTGATCGTGAAAACTTGGGGTTGGGGTCACGTGGGGGTCTGGAAATGAGGGGAAGGGTTGAGACTAACGGACCCGCCCGTGAATGTCGATATTGGATTGGACCCCTATCGTCCTTGGAAACTTTATTCACAAACTAATGAAACTAGAGATGCCTCGGTATGATCGATCGTCTTCGAATGTTCCTGTCGGATGAGAGATGGTCAATTGACTAACTAACAACCCGGTTGCCGAACAAACGCCCGTCTTCCGACGTTGTCTTCACCGCCCTCGCCTGCATCAACACTCAGCCGCTCCGACACACCCGTTGAAGCTGTCCACACTGCTGGTGTCCTGGCTCTGCGTGACTGCGACCAGGAGGGGAGAAGTGAGGGTTCTTAGTGACGCGTACGGAGTACGTGGGGTACCATATGGCTAAGTCACACCAATTGGGCATCATCCATTATTCACCAGGAACAAAGCTACAATGGGATTGAAGATTGAAAGCATAAAGCGTATTTAAAAGATTCGTATGTTATCACGCCGACCAATCCTTGTCTTAATGCAATCTACCCTCGGATCAGGCTTGAGCCATCACTGTCTTCTCCAGTCCAACCTTGGCCGCATACTCGAGTCCTTCAACCACTTCTTGGGGTTGCGAGAGGAATGGGGAATGAGAGCCTTGGGAATGGAAGCTTGCTGCATCAGGCCCGAGCAGCGAAGCCATGTGTTGCTGGATTGGCAATGCCAGTGCCTGATCACTGTCGCAGAAGAAGTAGAAGCAATCGATGTCATGCCAGGGCTCATATGTGACGGTGTCAGTGAAGACACGGCCCGACTGGTGTTTCAGAGCGTCAAGGGCCTTCTTTTGAGCCTCTGCTTCCACGTCGTGATAGAAGATCGTTTCGGGTGTATCGGCGTAAACGTAATCTCCCTGATACACCAATCAGTAACAGTTCCATTATCGATGTAACCTTCATCCATTCCATAGGGGACTTACCTCAGGTCTCATCCATGGTAGGAACTGGCCTCCGAGCATTTCCTTGATGCTTTTTCCAAGTGGCGTTACAAAAGCCGCCAGATACACGAAGAGGATCACACCACCCGTCTTGCCCTCTCGTTGGCGCTGTTTATAGCCCAACCCTTCAACCGCGTTTGCGCCAACCAGGCCGCCGTATGAGTGCACAACGAGGACAACTTTCTTCCCCTCATCGGAGAGACGCTCAACACTAGCACGTACCGCGTTTGCATCGTCAGCTAGGCCCTTGTTGGGTGGTTCAGCGCCGACGGAAGGGTATTCAACAGCCTCGGTAGTCCAGTCACGGGCGTGGAGTGCTTCCCGGACTATATCGAAGCAGTCTGCGGTATGCCAGGCACCTGGGGCAAAGACAATGGTGGGCTTGACAGAAGACATGGTTTCGTAATTAATGGTGTTGTGATGGTGAAATGAGAAAATGAGCTTCGGATGTGTTGTTCAATGAAAAGCAAACCCGAGGGGGATAGCACCAACATAAGTACTGTCGCATTGCCCACTAAACATGTTCATGGGCTAGTTTCAGACACTACCAACACGGGTCCGGCAAATAATTGACGTTGCAACCACTACGGGGGCAGCATGTCAAACATACGACGGAAAGGGGTCGATTGCTACCTAGTTGGCACTAAGAACCAACACCAACAACCAACACCCGACAACCGACATTGGAGTCTCGGTTCTCCTTACCAGCCTTTTTACAGTAAGTCTAACCACACACACCCCGTTTAGGACTGCCTTTGCCATTTTTGAATTCTCCGAGCAATTGTTTACCAGAGTCACCCACCACCTTCTCAATTCTGGAGCCATGGCCGCATCGGCAGAGCTGCAACCCCGCGTTGACCTGCAGGCCGACAGAAGTAGGGAACTCAATATTACGACAACCATTGTGCTAGTTCTTTCAGTGGTTTTTGTTGCTTTGCGTTTCTGGGCCCGTCATATCAGGGCTGGCTACGGAGCTGATGACTGGATGACAGTCGCCGCGTTGGTACATACCCACCCAAGACCCTCCATCATACAGAACAGGATCTGAACTTTGAACTTTAGGTGGCCGTTTTCATCTCTGGTGCGGTGAATTATACTAGTAAGCTGAAGTCTCCTTTCCTCGACAGTGACCTGACAATTGCAGTGATCAGTCATGGGCTCGGTAGACATGCCGACGCTGTGCCCACTGCCGACCAGGTTGTCTTCTTCAAGCTCCTTGTGGCATTTGAGTGCATCTATGTCACAGCAGTGATGCTTGTGAAACTCGCTCTGTTGCAAATGTACTTGCGCATCTTCCTATCCCGTGGCTTCAGGGTGTGTGCAGCTGTGATTGCCGCCATTATCGTCGGCTGGTGGATCTCCATCGTCGCCGTCTCCATATTCCAATGTACGCCGATCAAGAAAGCGTGGATGCCGTGGATTGATGGATCGTGTATCAATCTCAAAGCCTCATTTATTGGTAATGCAATCCCAAATATCGGTACCGATGTTGCCATATTGTGCATGCCGATGAGGCAGATCTGGAAGCTGCACGCCAACCTGACCCAGAGGCTATCGCTGTGCGTCATGTTTCTCCTTGGCAGCTTGTGAGTTGTTCCTATTTATCTCCCTTTCAGGCAATGGTAACGATTGACTCTTTGACTAGTGTTCTGTTTGCCAGCATCTACAGATTCACCACCATTATGCAGTTCGACCCAGTAGATACTACGTGTAAGCACCTATCATAGTGACAACCTGATGAGAATATTCCTGACCTTCAATAGGGACACTCGCCACAGCCTGTGCGTGGTGTGTCGTCGAGGTAGCTTGCGGAACTATCGCTGTCTGCCTTCCAACCTTGCGGCCGCTCATGGTGAAGATCTCTACACAGTTCGGCAGCTTCACCAATAGCAAGGGTGCACATAGTGGCCGAAGTGCAGTGGCCACAGAGCTTATAACAATAGGTGGAACTGGAGGCGCAAAGTCTGGACAGAGGTACTTTCAACGGCTTGGGAACGAGTATGAACCCAACAATAGCCATGCGGAGATTGCCGGGTCAGAAGGAACGAGTCAGCATGTTGGGCAAAGTGATACAAGCTCGGGAGATGAAATCCCGCTGCACAAGGGGGATAAGACTCCACAATAGAAGACCATACGAGCGTCATCTATATTGCAAATCCTACTGAGAACACACGCCACACTCTTCCGTGTATACATTGGATGATAGTACAACGTTATATAGCCCATCATATAGCCATTGGACTATCATGCGTCGCTACGCATGTCATTTGAAGGAGGGTGAGCGAAAAAGCCTTGAAGGAGAAAAGCCTCAGTCGAATACACAACCCCTTTTGGTGTCCAGCTCTTAACTACCGGTCACCCTCACGATGGTGGGGTCACTGGAGAAGTACCAAATGGAATGAACTGTGCCGTCTCTGGGCCAAAAAACATTGTTCCCGTAGCTATCGCCAGTCTTGTCGTAGAAATAGAAATGGTACGACTTGGTGCAGGTGAAGAGGAGCTCGTTGTAAGTCAGTGGCCCTGTATTCAGTCTCCAAGAGGTGATGCTAGTCGTCGCAGTCTCCTGTGCTGTGGGCGGGTTGAAATGGCCAAAGCCTGGAGGAGGAGGTTGACCTTGCCAGTTGACTTGGATGTCGAAGGGCGTCTTATCGGACGCAGCGAAGAAGTTGTCGGCTGGAGTCGCATCGGTAGTAGACGTGGTTGTGTCTTTTGGGGTGCCAATTTTGAAAGGCCGGCCATTCTTGCTCGTAGCGTCAGTCCACGTAAACTGATCACTAAGAGGCACCTTGCTCCAATCTGGCTGGGGCTGATTGTCGTTGCTCATCGTAATGACTATGGTAAGAAAAAAGAAAGAGGAGGGTTGGCAGTGGGTTGGGGAGGTCCTACAATAGAGAAATGGCCAAATTTATAGCTAAACTTGTCTATTAACTTCGTCTCATGAGACCTATCAAATATTGGTGAGACATATCTAGGTCTAGATCCATAGATATTTGTGTGGCGCTGTCTTATGTTAGCTGACGCTTTTTTCTCTTCCTTTTTTGGGCTTCTCAGCTAGCCACACTTTTGCCATTGCCCGCCTGCACATGCGGCTGAATTGATAGCTTGTCTTGGCCCCTACTCTCGTAACAATTAGCAGCCTTTGATCGAACATTGCCAGAGAATAATGGTGATAGTTCGCTGCATGTCTCGGTTTTCCATATCGATAGTTTCTTGGCCTGGGCATTAACGCCGATGTACCAGCGTCTGCTCTTGGCAAAGCCAGCCAAACGCCTTGCCTATTACGGTGTGTCTTGACTCTCGCTCCTAGTAAGCACATTGCTTCACTCTTTGTAAATAGATAACACAACATAACCATAACGAGTGGAGCGTAGAAGCCTTGCGCAAGCCAAATCAGGATAAGATGTGGTTAAGATTAAGATATTTACTGGACTCGTCATGCTTGGCTTGGTTACTGCTAGCAAAGGCACATGCTCAACTTAACTACCTAAGGAAACGATCCAAGACGGGGAACATTGCCTACTCCATCTCTACCCCCGGCCTCAGTGTCCTCTCGGAATTTCCAAAAGTGAAACGGATCGATCAACATTGCTGGCCCGTAACCGAAACATACCATTTGGTAGTGTGCCAAGCTTTTCCGCGAACCCAACAGAACTGGCCATCAGGATCATAGCACTTGTTATGGATAGCTTGAGCGCCATCGGCAACTGAGCCAAAGGAGTTGAGAGTCTTCTTTCCGGAAGTTGAGTTGCACCAATAAATACCAGAGTTATCCGAGCCTAGTCCGATTAACCGCCAGAACTACCTTACGGTTGACACGAGTGAGGGAGAGACACTTACAGCTAACACGGCCACACTTTCCAGGATCATTGACGGGCTTTCCCTTGACCTTCCTCAAATAAGATATCCCCTGCCTGATGCGGTAGCAGCTGGCCCAAGTGTACTTTTTGCAATTGATGTTGGAGCTCAGGAACGTGGAGCGTTTCCAAAGGACGCTGGCGGGGTTGTCACTATCCCTCTTTTCTGGGTCAACAAAACCCTCGTCGTCAGTTTCATCGTCATGTCCGGCCCAATCTTGATCATAGGTCGGATTAAGATCGAGAAGCTGAGGGTAGACTTCCTCGACGGTGCCGGTCAAGTGCACAACCTCGCCGCCGGGCTTGAGCTCAAGCTCCCACTTGACAGGGACAACCTCCATCCCGTCAATGGTTTCGGCAGAGGCAATCTAGTTGATGAAAATCAGTATGAGTCCATCTAGCTGTATAGAGAGACGGGTCACGTACATGGGCCACACCACCCAAGAGGACGAGACCAGCAAGAGTAGGACAACGCATCTTGAGGAAAAGATCTCCTGTTGATTCAAGAATGGTGAAGGTGTTTGGTTTGTTCGAAACGGATGAAGAGAAATTCCAAGAGAAGAATAGCAACCTAGGTGTGTACAGAGGTAGACAGAAGGCTGGTGTAGAATAAGGGAAGCAAGAGAAAGTTTAGCCTGGGCTATTCGACCCTTAAATAGTTTGATAATACACATCCCTCAAACGTTCATGCGAGTTTATGACAAAGACTGATAGGCCGGGGCACCTCGCCACAGGGAAGACAGGTGCGCGATTTGATTTGGGCACCTGATGATGGCATGGTTGAGGAACTTGTGGTGCAAGTTGAAAGTAACCTCGCAGTCGAATGTCGGCTGCAGGCTTTGGTTGCAGAAGGATGCTGATTCTAGTCAGATGTTGGTTCTAGACGGATGTGAGCTGCAGAGAGGCCTCATGGGGGGTCCACGTTATCGCAGTACACCTCCTGATCATCAAACATCAACTCCGGAAGCATAATAACAACTGTCTTAGAAGAATCAGAGATGAAAGTTAAGAGCCCCAGCGCAACCCCAGTGAAGCTGGGCAAGAGATGATAAACAAGCCCGCGCAGAGAAATACGAAAGGCCATACAGAACGAAGCAGGATTTGACCTGGAGAAAATGGAAGCTATCATCTTACACGCCGTCCAACCATGGTAGATAGGCAGGTCCAGAAACGTTAATCGAAGTGTAGTAAATCTATCCGTATTGGGCTAGCGTTGCGAACCTGTACCTGAGCGAAACAACCGAGACGTTGCAGCGAGATACCAGAGAGGAAGCGAGGTACCAGAGAGGAAGGTGGTTACCTCCTTTTCCGAGCCCCTTGTCGTTCTCTATATGTTCTAGAAGTCTAGACCAAGATTCTGATTAGACGTTTAGGCTGATATTCTTGAAGTCCTAACCTTAATATTACTGAATAGGTACGTGATGCGTGGTGTGTATTGTAGATATTTAATATTAAAACCTCTCAGAGAAATGTTTCTAATAAGAAGTAGTAGAACAAGACACGCGTTTTTTGCATTGCTTTGAGAATAGTCATAAAAGTAAATATTAGTATAAAACCTTACTGAGAACTTGGAAAAGAAGCAAGTTTTTCTCTCAGTATGGCGTTAAGAAAGCATAAGCACCAGCCATGGGGCCTGCGGGTCGGTCCGACATGCGGACGTCTACAGGGCCCCTCGTGCCCCTCAAAGAACAGGCCCCATGTGTCTCGAGGAACGAGATCCTTCAGTCCCCCCACCCTGTCAACGGTGGTAAGGTCGATTATCACCGATATCTACCCCGACAGTCCCACATGGGTTGACAACGGGGAGACGCCAAGACATGCGATCTTCTGGCTTAGTTAAGCCATCGAGGGCCGGGTTACAACCACAATAAAGAACAGATTTCTAACACATCATAGCATCATGACCTAATGCTAGCACAATGACCTTTTTTAAAAAAAATCTTTTGCAATAGCAGAAGAGTCACACCTAGCCACATCATCACGAAAGGTCTAGCCTCCCACGGACAGGGATATGCATAGATGACTCTAGGTAGACGACGTAAGCTTAAAGCCAGACTTGAGATAATGAAGTGTCCTCCTGGAACGGAGCTATCCTTAACAAAAGTGCAGCATTCAATCACGTAATACCTCTCGTGATAGATAGCAGGAGACATAAAATAAGTTGAGGGCGTAACAAAATTATGGAGCTGTGTTGTCTTCCAAGTAGCGATTTTCGGGCTCATTTAACCCACCAAGGACCGGGCTGCAACCATAATAAAGAACAGATCTGTTTTCCAAGTAGCTAGCCTTAGAGAGAGCCAATTAGAAGTTCCTAACAGGTAGAAAACAGACGGTATGAGGGACTCTTGGTGAGTGGAATTTCCCGCTCAGCAGACGACCGCCCTTGAACATTTGCTGACTACAATTGAAGTGCATACTAGGATTTCGTCCTGATCAAAAGGGTGGGTGTCGGGTACTCAACGGCCGCCTTTGCCACGAGTTTCTCGTTTTCGGGGATCGCCAAGGATTGCAAAGGACGGGGGAATGATAGCCGGTCAAAGGCAATATTTTAAGTCTTTGACATTGAAAGGCCAATCTTCAAACTAGATAACACACTCTAGATGTTGAAGTAGTGAAGGTCGAGTGGGATAGGAAGGGGCAGATTATCTTGATAGTATGCAACCAACACTTTTGCTATGACTTGGATCGATCATATCATATATATACCTAAAGAAATACGAAACTGTGTACAAAAAAAGAGAGAAAGCCCTTGAGCCTCAAGAAATTGACATTGCGGTCTATACCGCCAGTCTCCCTTGCCAACCCTCTTGGACTTGTTCAACTTGGCCCGCCAAGTCAAAAAGCCTATGAGAATAAGGAGAGTCGAGAAGTTTGCATGCTGTTTGCTTAGATGGGAGTGACGTCAACCCAGAAGCGGGTGTCGTCAGACTTGTACTTGGCGTCGGAGTCGATTTGGCTCTGGATCCACTCAACAGACTCGCGATAGAAGTTGATATCTTCGGTGTTGGGGTTGCTCAGGCCGGTAGCACCGTTACGGTGGCCAGCAAACCACGTGTTGTAACCATAATGATTCTGGCAGTCCCAGCGGCTGGCCACATCGGCATAGATGTCGGAGCTACGAGTTTGTCAGATGGGCAAGCCCAGGCGCTGGCGAGATCACTGTTGCTTACTTCAACTTGGCACCATTGTTCCACTGGTCTTTGCTCTGACCCACGAACCCAGCGCGAGAGGCGCAGACGCGGAGCATACCCCAGTTAACCTTGAAGAGACCAAAATTGGCGGCATCCTCGGTCTTGCCATCACCTAGTATTATCATTAGCAATGCTCTAATGACTATTGAGGTTGCAATAGAGAATCGCCCATGCTCGTGTGGCTATGATATATAGTCCGCCTTCGTTCACTCACCGTACTTGTAGTTGGTCTGCATGTTCTCGTCCTCAAGCATAGCAATGGCGATATCCAGAGTATTTCCGCCGGCGTTCAAGATGGCTTGCTTGCGAGCACCTAGGCCAGAGACTGTGTAATGGCCACGATCCCCGGGAGCTGCAAAGGCAGCGGTAGCGAGGGAAAGAACAGTGATGGCGGTGAAATGCATGCCGAATCTGGTTGAAGGTGGTTGCTTTTGAGAAATGAATGTGGTGCAGAGGTGATTGTAGCTCTTTGTATCGATAACTGGAATGAGTAGGAGTGGAAGGCTTTGATCATTGCAAGCAGTGCTTCTTATAGCGACTTCGCAAGTTTATTGATGATCACCAGACAGGGATATGGCCAGGACGTCAGTTTAACCGCTAGACTCGAATTGCCACGGGTGAGCATGTTCCGAGCTCGATCGAGCGACATTCCGTCTGTGATCTCTCAACCTAGTCAGGATTCATATGAGTAGCGGAAATAATTCTTCAAGCCACGGAAGATCTCCTTGTTTCAACGCGGCTATGATCTGTGTTGATGGAACAAAAGGGGTGTGTTTCAACAGCCCGAGGCAGCCGGATCCGTTCTGACGGAATTCAACAGTGCTAAAATGGGCCAATGGCCCACTTGCTCCATTTTGTTACGAGCGAGAATACGGAATGATGGACGGGTGCCTGGGAAGATCCTAGACTGGGTAAAGCTTATATTGAGGAGTTGCAAGGATCTGACCGGAGAGATTCACCCGTTCGCCGACCCGAGGCCAGTTGCGTCAGTCAACCTGAAATAGTTTCGCCGAATCCTAGCTCGGAACAATTCTCCGGCAGAGCGAGATCCGTTGGCAAGGATGGTGATGGTTACCTGATACCTAGCTCGATGCAATTTGCTGACGGTGGAGACAACCCGCCGGAGAGGAACCGAGCTTGCCGGCAGGGGTTGCATGATACCATCACAACGACATTGAATTCACCGCCAGCATAAGGATGGGAGGATCTTTCATGGGCTGACGACGCCTGAGAATAAAGCGTCACTGCGGATCAACTCTAGTGTCGGGCCGGCATGAGAAATGCAAGCATCGCCCTGTGGCGTACAAGTGATCAACTCGAAACCTGCCAAGAAGACCAGATTCCTCATTCCATGCAACGGATGGTCAGCCGCCGTGTACTTGAAAGTAACGGAACAAAATTACATCACGAGCGACGAAGAGAGTATGTTGACAAAACAACAGATTGCTACAGTTTCCTCACTTTCGAGTCAACGGCGATGGATAAGAGCGCATCCTCCGCCGTGAAATCCCAACTACCAACACACTTCAACAAACACTCCTTCCTTTACATTCTACAACACTCTTTTATTCAAACATTTCATTCACTTTCACGATGCGATTCGACATCGCTCAGCTATTCACCTTCTTTGCAGCCGCGTCCCTATGGTCGACATCAGTTCAGGCAGGTCCTGCATCTGCATCTGGCACCAAGTTCACCATTGATGGCGAGACGGGTTACTTTGCGGGCACCAACTGCTACTGGTGCTCGTTCTTGACCAACCGCGCCGATATCGACCAAACACTGGACAACGTCGCCTCTTCTGGCCTTCGCATCCTCCGTGTTTGGGGCTTCAATGACGTAACCTCGATTCCGGGCAGCGACAAAGTTTGGTTCCAACACCTTTCGGCCAACGGATCTACCATCAACACCGGGGAGAATGGCTTGAAGATCCTTGACTACCTCGTCAATGGCGCTGAAGAGCGAGGAATCAAGCTCATTATTCCATTCGTCAACTACTGGGGCGACTTTGGCGGAATGCGTGCGTACCTATCGGCATTCGGTGGCGCAAGCGAAAGCGACTGGTATACCAACAACGCCGCACAGTCCCAGTACCGGGAATATGTCAACGCCGTTGTTCAACGATACCGAGACTCTGATGCAATCTTTGCGTGGGAACTTGCCAATGAGCCACGTTGCCCTGGGTGCGATGTCGATGTCATCTATCAGTGGGCTGCCGCGACGTCCAAGTACGTAAAGAGCCTTGACCCTGGTCACATGGTTACTCTTGGAGATGAAGGATTCGGTGTGGATGGTGGCAGTTCTTATCCCTATCAGAAGGTCGAGGGCACGGATTTTGCCAAGTTTTTGACCATTGAGACGCTGGACTTTGGCACCATTCATCTTTATCCAAGTCACTGTGAGTTTTCCTTGAAGTACACCAAGTTGACTGTGCTGATTGCTCTTCAGGGAGCGAGTCATATGAATGGGGCAACGAATGGGTCACCGCCCATGCAAAGGCATGTGCCAAGGCGGGAAAGCCATGCTTGTTGGAAGAGTGTAAGTTGTCTTTCACTATGAAGGGGCCGCGCTAACCTTCCACTCCTACTATTAGATGGCGCTGTCGGCGAGCACTGTGCCCGTCAATCTCCGTGGCAGAAAACCTCCAGGGAAACTGAGGGTATGGGAGGTGACACATTTTGGCAGTGGGGAGAGACCCTTTCCACTGGCAAGACACACGACGACGAGTTTACCATTTACTACGGCGACAGTGACTGGGATTGCTTGGTTAAAGATCATGTTGCTGCGATCCAGGGAAAAGCTTAGGGTCAACCTGAGACGCAACGTCCCCGGCGTTGCCCTGTCAAGCGGAACGTGGCACGTGGTGCAATTTCTTGGACACATTGGCAGGAGGGTTTTGATTCGTTCGCCGGTTTTCCCTCTTTATGTACATAAAAAAAGTCGCAATAGCCTGCTTGGTATTATCCCGTCTTATCCTGAACCTGGCGATCCACGTCAATGATGGACAACCCACCCAGCTCGCATTCCAAAACCTCCTGAAAACTGCCACTTGCCTGTTGAAGCATCAGACCTTCCGCGCGTTTTCGATGGTAACCGTTTGTGATGTTATCCTTTTCTTGATAACTATTCGACTCTTTTAACTCGTAACGGCCGGTGTTCAGCGCAGACGAAAACTGAGGCTGCGAAAAGAAATGAAGTAGCAGTCTATGAAAAGGTTGACAAAATGGAATGCTTATGTATTAATCACCATTACACAGCATTACATTGTGACCGCTCATCCTGTCTCTAGGCCGACGAGTTTCTACGGAGTAGGTGATAATTGTATAGGTCAAACGTCTAAATCTATACCACTGGTGTAATTGCTGTTGAGCAGCATTATAAGGCCTAATTGCCTCTGCAAATAGCAGAAGGTATCTTCTACTTTTGCCGCATGGCATAGTAGTCTATTGTGTTCCATAATTGCTAATACCAGGACTCTAGCCCTATCATCCTGTAGTTTTATGCCTCTAAGGCTGACCGAGATACTTGAACTTTGGAGACTGTGCCGCTGATCCCGAACCACTGATTGCAATCCGAACTTCATCACCAGGTACAACATCGACGCAGTTGTCGCTCAACGTGACTCCATCCACTTCTTCCAGCACAACGCCCTTGGTAGGCCTCTGCGCAGTAATGACATACTGTCCATCAGAAAGCTCAACCTTGACATTCCTCTCCGAAAGGTCCAGGTACTTCATCGGCTGTGGCCAATCAACACTCCGAGAGACACACACTCCATCGACAAGAAGCCGCACGGCAATCACATGGGGTTCTTCTTTGACATTGTCGATCTCCCCAGATAAGACCTCAGCAGTACCGTTGTCGGTGATGGTGACGTCCTTTCGTAGGATCTTGTCTTTGATATTGTTGCCCGTTTTGACAGAAATGAAACGAACTTCGACCTCTCCTTTGACCTTGCGCTGACTGTTGACAACCCAGACGCTGAAAGGGGATATCTTTGCCGGTCTCGCGTGACAGACGCTCCAGTCGTGATGATCGCGTTCAACTGCAACTGCGAGAGGCTCAAGAGCGCGGGCAATGGCGTAAAAGGCAGGCTTCTTTCGGAGGAAGTAGTCCACAATCGCCCATGAAATACCAGGCCAGCAATCATTCAGCTGCCAGACGAGAACGCCTCCACAGCGGCGATCGTCGCCCCATTGACGTCGCCAGCCGCGGTATGCGTACGTCAGCGCCTCGCTCTGGCAAAGCTGAGTCAAGTAGACGTAAGACTGGAACAGTTATTAGCCACAGCAACATCAAGTCAGGGACAATCTTGTGTATCATACTTCTAAATCCTCTCGGGGGCGAAAGTTTTCGACCAGGTATGTTGCGAGGCGCCGCTCATGTCCGTCAGCCTTGTTGTGAAAATCCATAGTCTGAGACTGTTGGAAATACTCGGCGGTATCAGTGATGAAGTGTTTGATGGTTGACAAAACAGGAAAGGCCTCCATGCCGAATTCACTGTTGAACCTGCCGCCCAGATTGTGGAAAGTCTGATATTTTTCCTGCGTTCCGTGCCAAACTGCTGTCGGTTAGCTGACATTCATCGAAGGTTTGTTACGGGAAACTTGCCATTCCATTGATGAATATCACCAACCGTCTTGTCATTCGTAAGCTTTCCACTTGAAAAGGGTGATGCAGGCCAGTAAATGACGCCCTGACTCTCCTTAGCCACCACCTCGGGTAGGAGGTGTTCGTAGTAGTATCGAGCTGGGTAGTTCGTCTTCAACCAAGATTGCGGGTCTTTGTCCTCCCAATTGTAGTCAAGGCCGCTCGCCTCTTGAACTTGGTAATCTTCATTGTTACCAGCATAGATAACAACAGAGGGATGGTGCCGAAGACGCTGCACGTTCTGCTTGGCCTCATCATGGATCGAGTCGATGAACTCTGGCCAGACAGGATAGTTGCCACACGCAAACATAAAGTCCTGCCAGACTAGGATACCAAGTTCGTCGCAGGCATCGTAGAATGCGTCTTCTTCGTAAATGCCCCCACCCCAAACCCTAAAACGGCTTGGTTAATTCATGACTTCAGTGGGAGACTCTAGGAGACTTACCGGGTCATAATCTGATTGCCCTCTATCATCAGCTGCAACCACTGCCGATACCTGTCTGGTGTAATTTTCGGTAGGAGGCTATCCGCTGGAATCCAACATGAACCACCACAAAAGATATCGATACCGTTGATTCGGAAAAAGAACGACTGGCCATGGGAATCGTCCCTCTGGATGAGCTCACTGCGTCGGAATCCTGTCTTCTTGGTCCAGGTGTCGAGGACTTGGCCATCCTTGATGATGTCCACACTGACTTCGTACATGTGCTGGCTACCATAGCCGGCAGGGTACCAGGGCTTTGGGTCTTCTAAAAACGAAACGGTTAGTCAAGGTGTATATGATGAACGGATAAATGAAGGACTTACTCATATTAAATGGAATGCTAGCATGGCCTGTTGATGGCGATGATACCTCACTGGAAAACACAACATTGTCTTCGAAACGAATAGACAGGCATGCCTTGTCAAATCCGCCGTCCACCTCGATGTCAACATTGCCCTCCACAGTCTTGAGGTCATCAGACAACTCGTACTTTACAAACACATCATCGATGTGCCCATAAGACACCTCAAGCCTGACTGGTCTCCAAGGCCCAGCGGTCATGAGCTTAGGACCCCAATCCCAACCCTATTGCATATTAGTGATCAGATGATCAGATTTCCAGTGTGGCTCGGAGCATGAAGACTTACCCAGTGATATTGGGCTTTCCGGACTGCTAGCCGCCCAGCCTCTCCGTTGAACAGCACAAACTGGTGATCAGACAACTTCTCCTTGATCTCGCGACCGCGTAACAACGCGCTGTCAAAGTCAATGGTCAAGGAGTTGTCCTTCTTGAGCAGTTCTGTAACATCAACCCTATGACTAAGAAACATGTTGCTGCTCTCAAGGATGACGGATTCGTTAAGCTTGACTTTGGCAAAAGTGTCAAGGCCGTCAAAGAGCAGGTAAACTGACGAACCCTCTTGAGCGGGAGAAGCAAAGGTGGTGCGGTAGCTCCAAGAGGCTTCCCCAACCCACTCGGCGTCAATTTCGTTCATGTTGAGAAAGGGGTCAGAGATGCTATCATTTTTAATGAGCAAGATGAAACCGGGTTTCAAAGCATCAGCAAAGCACTTACATGCCATTGTCCATCAAGTCTATATGGACCACGGTTGGCACTCGGGCGACAGGTTTCCAATCCTCATCTCCATCTTGGCCACTTTTGAAGGACCACCCTGATTCCAGGTAGGTTCTTTTAGCTGCAGCAAGCATCCTGAGCAGAGGGGTGTGGCAATGAGACAAGATGAATTGTGCAAGGATCGCGCGGTGGCGGTAGCAGACATATAGGTACCATGAAGAGGCTGTCTGAGTGATGCGCCCAATACCCTTTTTATTCTGTACAAGATGGAGCAATCCTACGTACTCGGCTAACTACCTACAAACGTTCACGGACAGCTCTCAATCCTCTGATCTCTAGACCCACTAGCATCACCCGTCTGGAACGTCGGCTTCCGTCTCCATTTTGGGCACGGGTATAAATCCATGAGGGTTAGGATATCCGCGGAACGTGGTCTTCCGCGTCCAAATCGGGACTAGATCGTCTTACGATGAGGCTCCCGGCTCCCCGTTCCCGCATGCGGCATATTGAATCCCGTTGGATTTGCTGATGAAATGCACACTCTGGAAGGCTCTGTTTTGTCATGAGATGAATTCCTTGATCACCTGTGATCTGATGGGTTAAGGCGGCTTCCGTATGAGATGATTGAAGGAGATATGAGCTGAGAAGTTGTCACTTGATGACCTTTTTGTAGCGAGACTTCTTAGACCTAATGATCCCTGGAAAGCTAAGTGATGTGAAAGGTATAGGTATGTTTCAGTTAGCGGGAAATCCCCTACACCTTGCACTGCAACAAAGCAGTTCGGATGGGTCATGATTGAGGTGCGGAATCCCTTGTCCGCACCACCGTAACGTGGCTGGGCAAGTTTCCCGCTAACCGCCGAGGTTAGCTAGTTTTTGTGCGCCTGAGCGAGCATGATGGAGTGATCCAAACCAAGCATAAAATGTGAACGGGGCCACACTAAATATTTGGCTCCCTACATCCTCGTCGATCATATTCTCATCTGTTATCCCCAGAAACTTTGACTTCTTCTCCAGAAAACCCAGTGGATCGTTATCTCTATCGCTGGCGGTCACCATAGTTGAACAATCGCGATGGAAGACAAGATTGAACCCCACATCCATCATGAAGGTGACGAGGTAATACTCAGACAATCAGTCCACCCCGAATGTTTCTGACTGACCTGACTTAGGGAGAAATCGAAACCAAGGTCGTTGGCGGCCACGAGGCTTTCCAGAAAGCCATGATCCAAGACCCCCCTTACGCCTGGTCCAGGGGCCAACTCTTCATCTACCTCTTCTCCCTCGTCGGTTTCCTCTGCAGCACGATGAACGGCTACGACGGGTCGTTGATTAACAATCTCCTTCAAAACCCCTGGTTTCGGGAAAAATATGGCGTTGACAATAGCGGTATCTGGGCGGGCATCGTGTCTTCCATGTATCAGATTGGTGGCGTGGTTGCCTTGCCCTTCGTTGGACCTGTCATCGATGGCTTTGGCAGACGCTGGGGCATGTTCTCTGGTGCAGCCCTCATCGTCATTGGCACCGTGATTCAGGGCCTTTCGCATGATGCTGGACAGTTCATGGGCGGACGGTTCGTCCTTGGTTTTGGGGTATCGATTGCGGCATCTGCTGGCCCCATGTATGTCGTGGAGCTGAATCATCCGGCATACCGTGGACGTGTTGGAGGTACGTTGTATCCTGTGATTCAAAGACCAGAAGCTGACCTAAAAAGCTATGTATAACACTCTCTGGTTCTCTGGAGCCATTGTTGCCGCCGGCTCTGCCCGTGCTGGCCTCAACACTGGAGGCGACTACTCCTGGAGACTCATCACCTGGCTCCAAGCCCTTTGCTCAGGCCTCATCATGTTAACCAGCCTGTTCTTGCCCGAGTCACCCCGTTGGCTGTACGTTCACAACAAGCTGGACGCTGCCAAGTCCGTCCTCACACATTACCACGGCAATGGAAACCCGGATTCCCCTTGGGTGAAGTTGCAGCTCTCCGAGTACGAAGAGGCATTGAACATGGATGGCGCTGACAAGCGCTGGTGGGACTATCGTGTTCTCTTCAGAGACCGCGCTGCGGTGTACCGTCTGTGCTGCAACCTCGCAGTATCCATCTTCAGCCAGTGGGCCGGAAACGCCGTCTTGTCCTACTTTCTGGGTGCTGTCCTCGACACGGCTGGATACACAGGCACGATCGAGCAGGCAAACATCACCTTGATCAACTACTGCCAACAATTTGCGCTTGCTATTCTCGGAGCCTGCCTTGTTGACAGACTCGGCCGCCGTCCGCTGCTGATCTTCTCGTTCGCTGCCTGCACTGTGGTCTGGCTGGGCATGACGATTGCATCGTCCGAGTTTGCGAAGTCATATGTTGGAGATGATTCCAAAGGCGACCCCATTTACAGCAACCAAGCAGCTTCTAAGGCGGCTTTGGCCTTGGTGTTTATATTTGGCGCTGTGTTCTCTTTCGGGATCACCCCTCTGCAGGCGTTATATCCCGTCGAGGTTCTTTCTTTTGAGATGCGAGCCAAGGGCATGGCATTTTCCAACTTGGCCGTTAATGCTGCTGGACTGCTGAACCAGTTTGCATGGCCAGTGGCCATGGAAAAGATTGCGTGGAAGACGTACATCATCTTTACCATCTGGGACCTTGTTCAAGTGGTGCTGATCTACATCTACCTACCCGAGACCAAGGGCCGTACTGTAAGTTTCAACGCGTTCACCAAATGAAACCCTTGCTAACACTCTGACAGCTGGAGGAACTTGATGAGATTTTTGCGGATCCTAACCCTGTCAAGGCGTCAACTCAGAAGAAGGTGCTTGCTGTTTCCAAGGACGGTGGTGTGGTCAATCTGGAGAAGGTCTAGAGCATCGGAGCCGCGCCGCGTGATCGAGCCCCCATTCATAGCACCCCACTCCTGCAACAAGGGTTTGTTGTTTTTCAGTAGTCGGACATGATTAAATTGTGTAATAATGGTGAACTCCTGTTATCTCTAAATACACTTCAAGTTACGGAGTAGTGCCATTTACAATGTTGATTGTCCTCGAGACATCTGTAGGCTTACATATCAACGCTCCCACGTGCGTAAATACTCGGGACTTGATGCCACGATCGTGTGCCGTCTAGATTGCTAACCCTGAAGAGACACGGGGCCGAGGTTCCACCATCATTCGAGCTTCCTAAACTGGCATAGCATTGGTCCATGAGTTTTGAAGTGCGGGAGATCAGCTGATTGACAGGATGCGGGGTGGATACGCGCGGCCAGGTTTCGGACACGTCCATGTTGTGGCTTTCGAGAAGTGTTGTTGTTCTTTGCTCCTCGTGAGACCCTTCTCCCCCTTCGTGCATGCCAGTCAGGTGACTATAATATTCTGTTAGGTCAGAGGATCGTCTCCTGTTGTAAGACTTGTGGTCTGGCCACTCCATGGCCTTCTCCCCGCCCCCCGAATGCCGATCTCGACTCCTTTTTCCCGGCTTTCCTCGGACAGGCATGGATGCATATGTACCCCAGGTCTTGCCCTTGGCCCACTCTGGTCATTCTTATTCGCCGTCTCCTCTTTTACTGCCGACCTGGGGCATTCTTAACCTCTCCAATTCTTTCTTGTTTTCGTTATACCCATATTTCATCTGCCTCAACTCCACTCATCGGACACTTTGAGGGTGATGAACAACTCTGGATTGTCCCAGCGCCAGACTCTCATCAATCTAAACACGGACAGCCTCGAGCAGAATGTTTTATTCTTGTATGTACAACCAACCCACACGCTGGGCCCATGCTGATCGACACAGTCCAGAGTTCTCAGAATGAGGATTCACCACTCCAACGCGGCGCCGGTAACAAGCCTGCGAAAGGACTCCATGCCTGCGTCGAGTGTAAGCGGCGCAAAATACGCTGCGATGGGAAGCAACCATGCGATCGATGCCAATCAAGGCGCTCTCAATCTCGTTGCGTCTATGACCATCATCGCCAGCGGATCGTCCCCTCAAAGAGGTTAGTTATTCGAACGTTACGCTCGGGAGGCGGCCTTTTAGTAACTTCCCTGCAAGGGTTCTTGAGGAGCTTTCCCAGAACTTACAAGACTGCCGCTCTATCCTGAGTCGTCTCTTCCCAGGACACGACGTGTCATCACTCCTTCCGCTGTCGCGTCAGGAGCTCTGTCAACTTTTGGACCAGCCATCATCGCAATCAACAGAGCCTATAGAGACCCTCCCATCTCCAGCGCTCAGCATGTCGAAAATTCAGCTGCTCGATGTCCAACAAATCCCGGCGGGAGATGCGGAGTGGGATGAAGAACGACGAGAACGAGACCCCTTGCCAGCGGAAGCTGACGATGTCAACGGCCTGTCCCTCACACTGGATCGACAAGCGTCATATCTCGGAATATCATCTATCAAAGCAGCTTTCGGGGTTATGGTTAAGATACAACCGCAATTAAGAACTTCACTTGCATCTCTCCAACGGAATGGTTCCAAGAGGACCCTGGAGCTCCCTTCCCCCCAGACAGGTCATCTTGAGGAGACGGCCCCAATCTCCTGGACGTGGAAAGGCCAGCTACTCATTGACAATTATTTCAAGGGTCTCCATGTTTTTACGCCTATGCTCGACGAAGTTTCCTTCCGCGCCGACTACCTTGGCGGCCAAAGACGCGATGCGCCTTGGCTTTCGCTGCTCAACATGGTTTTCGCCATGGGTGCTATCATGGCGACAAAGTCGAGTGACCTAGACCACTTCAGGTTCTACGAGAAAGCTATGAAGCACCTTAGCATGGGCGCATTTGGGAGTAGCCACATCGAGACGGTTCAAGCGTTGGCTCTGCTCGGAGGCTATTATCTCCATTACGTGAACCGCCCCAACATGGCGAATGCTATACTGGGCGCCACAATCAGGATGGCGAGCGCACTTGGCCTCCATAGGGAGCCAATGGCTGGCGACAACATAAACACGGCGCTGATTGAGATGCGGCGACGCACTTGGTGGTCCTTGTTCTGTCTTGATACCTGGACCACCACAACAATGGGCCGTCCATCTTTCGGGCGTTGTGATCCCTCGATCGACATTCAACCCCCTCAGATAAGCATCGACCAGGTGAGGTTCCAAGTCCAAAGACTCGTCCCCAGCTTCTAACCCATGTTTCTACCAGGAGGAGCGAGACTCTGCTCAGCACGCAGGAATCATGCCTCTGCTAGAAAACATCCAGTTCTGCAAGATTGCAACTCAGATTCATGACATGCTGGCAGCCACCTCTCAGCAGACCGCGGAAAGCCTGCAGCACTTGGACGGCTTATTGGTCGGCTGGTATGACAAGCTTCCCTCGATTCTTCGTAACCGGGAGAGTTGCGCTGAGCCCCTACATCTTGCTCGGTGTGTCATCAAGTGGAGATACCTGAACCTTCGGATGCTTCTTTGCCGCCCAATCCTCCTCGCTGTCGCCAGCAGCGATAAAGATGCGCCAATAAGTGAAGATGATCTTGCTGCGATAGCAACCTGCCAAGAACTTGCAAGGCAGACGATTGATGATGTGGCGAGTGGCTGGACGAAGCATCAGATGTCGGGATGGAATGCGGTCTGGCTGCTTTATCAGGCAGCAATGATACCTCTTCTCAGTATCCTGTGGCAGCCGCAAAGCCCATCTGTTACTGATTGGCAGGCTCAGATTGAAAAGACTCTGGAAGTCCTCGAGGCGATGGAAGATTGGTCGCTCACAGCGCGTTGTTCGCGGGACGTGGTCAAGCGGATATATGAGGCGAGCCGTCAGCTTGCAGGCCAGAATGAGGACGTTTCTGCCGTAGAGAGGGACCAGTTGCCAGAATTTATGGAGGAGGACTTTTATGCTTGGGCAGAAGGGCTCGAGTTGGACCATATGGTAAATATGTTGGATCAAGAGTGGCAATGGGATATAGGGCCAGGGCAGTAGCACACATAAGTAGTCCTAACAAGCTGTGTATCTATTAGTAACTCAGTCCCCTGTGGCTAGTGGAGGCTGGTATCTTTGGAAATATCGATGATCTCTCGACTATCTGGTGTTCCTTGGAAGTGCACTTGCGATAAAAGCGAGTAGCAGTTAGACTAGAAAATCAATACTTGATCCTTCGCTTCACCTCCGAAGTCAGCATCATCGCACCTCTCCAGTATATAAGGGTAGCTCGACAAAAAAGAATCTACGCTCGGCGTCTGGGAAGTGTCGTGGCGCTGACAGACATCGATAGTCTATGGATATCCTTATGGGCTGATCAGGTCCTCAGTCACTGGGCGGTGGAAGAGGGCGTTACTACTGTAATCTGGAAGCGAGATTAGCTGGGTTTAGCTCAGCTGCGCCTCCACAATATGAGTTGCTTAGCTAACTAAACGTACCCAAACTATTGGATCCTGCATCGCTAGTGGCTGTGTTGAAAAGAAGGGAGGGTTGAAAATAGAAAAGACACGACGTCGCGCGTCGCATCGTGCATAAGCGAGGGAGAAGTGGAAATACTAAGAGGCTACTTGAGACTTTCGACAAGACTCTGATTACTTGGTCTAAGTCATAGTGGGACACATGGGTGTTGGACGTCAGGTGGCTTTTGGTTGATTATTCCCGTATGGGACAGGCATTTCATCTCTAAGAAAGGGAGTTTAGAACTCCGTGCAGGAGAGGGCAGGACGGTATTTCTTCAAGTAGACATGCTCAAGGCCGTGCGGGGGGCATTTGCAGAAGTTACTCGGCTGTGTAGGTGCATAGCCCCCGCATATTCAAATCAGGCTCCCATGCCCCTCTTGGCGGCAGCCTCGTCGAATAACGACCGTATTAATATTTCAATCCCCCCTCTTCTTGGAAGTGTTTGGCTCACCTGCAGAGCCAGGACCGCAGTAGATGGACTACCCCAAGAGTACTTTGGAGGCCAAGGCCCACATCGCCCATATCCGGCGCGAGAAGGGCCTGGACGGCCCAAAGGTCAACATTTCTGACCTGGATGCCGCTCTTGTTCTGTGAGTGCCTGGTATTGGACGAAATACCAGTCTGCTAACCAGTCCAACAGGCTTTCGGAGCAGCTCTACCAAAAGTCAACACATTTCCTGCTCGAGCTTCTTCAAAATGCGGACGACAATATCTACTCGGATATCTGCCCAACGCTGCAGATGACCTACAGCGATGGGCAGCTGCAGGTGTCGTGCAACGAAATTGGCTTCCAGCGTTCCAACACGGATGCCATTTGTCGGATTGGGCGCAGCACCAAATCCCAGTCTGGAAGCGCCACCCGGTATATTGGCGAGAAGGGCATCGGCTTCAAGTCCGTCTTCAAGGTCGCCAATGTCGTATGGATCCACTCAGGATTCTACTCGTTCAAGTTCGACAAGCGCGAGAAGTTGGGCATGATCGCCCCCATCTGGGCCAAGTTCCCTGGTCGACACCAAGACGGCTTCACGTCCGTCCTGCTCGACATGGAACCTGGGCAGCATCATTCCAGGCTTTTGAATGAGCTCAGGACTTTCGACCCGCGGTTGCTGATCTTTCTTCGCAAGCTCAAGAAAATTGACATTTCAATCCTGGAGAAGGGAAAGTCTCCGTGGAAGACGACCCTAGCTCGTGGGGACGACAACACCGATGTTTTTTCAAAGCATCATGACCTGCAGCGTCTCTCGCTGTACCGAAACTCGGAGCAGTCGAGGTTTGTTGTAACGAGACATTCAGTAACTGGCTTACCTGATGATCCAAAACGTCCTGGATGCACGGATTCGGAGATGTTGATGGCCTTTCCCGTGGCTGACGACGGGTCGCCCTATATTTCTACTCAGCATGTCTACGCATTTCTGCCGATTCGTGACTATGGGTTCAAGGTCAATTGCAGGTCCACGCTGGGTATTATGACGCAAGACTAACGCATGCGCAGTTCCTCCTACAAGCCGACTTTCTCCTCATTGCCAGTCGAGAAGACATAGATAGCTCTTCGGCATGGAACACTTATTTGTACAACGCTGTACCTGCCGCTGTGTTGAAAGCTGTGCAGCTTCTGCACCAGACTGAGCTCAGATATTCCTGGCCGCAGTATCTGACATCGAGAGGAACCATGGCCGACTTTTTCGAGACGCTGGAGACCAAAATAATAACCTTGCTTTCGGAAAGTCCTGTCCTAGAGTCAATGACGGGAGACATGGTCATCCCGCATATGTTGTCTATTATCACTGAAGACTACATGGACAACTCTGGCCTGCCACTAACTCTCTCGGACCAAACAGCAGTTCGATATCTTAGTTCCCAGTACAGTATGCAAGTCAGGGAGTTCTTGAAGAAACTTGGGGTAAGCCAGATGAACCACGCCCAGTTCTTTGATCATCTCGAGATGTGTCTCTCGGGGCACCACTTCCTCGAGAACAAAGCGCCAGAATGGCACTCGTGCCTCGCTCGACGCCTCATTGCCATCATTTCTCAAAAAGGCGGATCAATCGACCAAATTTATGAATTGCCCATCATACCACTTCAGGACGGCAAATGGACAAATGCCAGAGCTGCAAATATTCTCTTCCCCAGCAACGATCAACATCTCACAGTCCCTTCCGGTATTCAAGTTCATCAAGTACACCGGAACGCTAGTGAAGATGACCATCGAAGACAACTACTGGTGCTACTTGGTGTCCAGCCATTCGACGCTTCCAACATCTGTGAAATCATATCCGAGACACACACGACCCCCGGAGCTCTCGAAGAGGCAATGGCACGGCCTGAGGACGTCGTTAAACACAGTTTATTCATTTTTCACGCCAAGTGGACGGATCCAAAGCAGCGCATTCTGTGGTTCTTGTCCGAAGATGGCGCGTATAGAAGGGCAAATGAGCTTTACGTTGGCACAGACGCCCCCTTTTTCGTTGCCAATGTTCTCGACGACCTCCGCGGCAAGGTAAACTTTCTTCATCCGTCATATGAGGAACAGATCCCCGAGGGCCTTCGCGGGAGGTGGGCGGACTGGCTGGCCAATAATCAGAAGATGAACCGTATTCCGCGACTTGCGAGGTCTTGTGGTACTGCTTCGTTTACCATATCTGCCGAGTTCCAGCATCTCATCACGACCTGGCCTCCTACACGTCTTTTGTACTTACTCAAGTCGTATTGGACGCAGTACGGTGTTTGGATCGAGGACAAGCACAGTCAGCGCCACCCACCGGAATGGGAGCGGTCTCGAAAGGCGTTGATCCGGACTTTATCATCAATGGAGGTAGAGTGTCGTGGCGGACGTAGGGCACTTCTCAAAGACACCATTCTTCCACTGGACGGTATCACCAATGACGGGTCATTTGAAATCCAGGCACCAATCTTGGATCTGCCCGAAACGAAAGCAGGTCTGGAATGGGATTTCCTTCGGTACTTTGGGGTCGGGAGCAGGAACGTGATGGAGATCCTTGTCAAGAATCTCAAGTCCATCAAAGAGAATGGAGAAACGCACACGGCAGAGGAAATGGCGAGGCTTTATGGGGAAATGCACCAGTGCAAAGACGAAAAGGGAGCTACAGGAAAAATCAGGTAATGTTCAACTGCTTGCAATGGGTCCTACCTTGCTGATATCCTAACACCAACAGGCTCGAGTTTGAAAATAACCGTCTCATCTTTATCCCACCTCGGCTGGAACATGATGAGGCGTGGGTGAATTCGCGAAACTGCCTGTGGACGGCGCCTGGCTACATCAAGAAAACACCGCAATTGTCCAACTTTTACCCCGAACTAAAGAATTTCTTCATAGACACCGTCAGGATACAGGCCATGGATGTGACAATGCTGCTGAGGGAGATGTATGAAATCCAGGGCGGCGACTCCCTGGAGGACATATCCCAGCTCTTCATTGCCCTCAGTCTTCACCTCCGCATTGATGCTAGGAACTTGGAGCTAAGTGCAGTGAAGAGCCTGGGACAGCAACGCATCTTCCCAATCGAAAAGGCTCATAGCGATGGGCGATTCGAGACCCTGCAGAAAGCCGAGGGAAACGATATTTGGTTCATCGCAGACCGTCCACATTTGTGGAGGAGTTTTACGGGAAACATTCCCCTTCTGGCCTTCAGCCTTGATACGATTGCCCGTGTGGAGAGCATGCTCGACCTACTCCCACCGCTCCGAAGACGACTACTATCTGCCAATGTCAAGGGCGTCCCGGTTGTCCAGGGCAGTGTTCAGTTCAACAAGAAGTATACTGACATTTTGAGAAGCAAGGTCAAATTCATTGCTAGGTAATTCCTCATGCCTAGAGACTTGGGTATCTTGCTGACTCAAAACCACAGTCTTATTCCAACAAGCTCGACAGTGAAGAAGGATGAATTGGTCAAAGCACTGCGAAAGCTAGAGGTGTTTGAGGCTGAAGAAGTCAATGTTGAATGGACTGTCAAGCTGTCTGACGGCAGCCTCGTCAGTGGCAGAGCAGATCCAGGCCGTGTTAAGCTGGCTTCCGATCCAAGCTCCTTGGCCATATACCTCACCAAGGCCGACCTAGACAAGAATATCATGCCAGTGGAACTGGGTGAAGAACTATGTAAGTACTGCAGCGTCACTGGTGCTGCGGAGGGCATACTTTTGCAGCAGATCCTCATGTCTCCCGACCATGCGGCTTTGAAGGAAATGGTCGGGCGCCGGGGCCTCGTCGTCGAACAGTTTGACGACGATTTAGATGAGCTCGCTCTTGGTAAGTATAACCCATCAAGTTTGAGAGAAACCCACTGCTAATAGATACAGGGCAATCTTTTCCCTGCACAGCTACTCAGCGATTGAGCAATATTCCTATTTCTACCAACAAAACACACCCCCAAGTGGCCAAGACCCAACACAGCCTGGATAGGGACAAGGAACTCCTCATGTCGTTCATACAAGACGTTGAAGAGGCAACATCAGCGCACAAAACTGTCTCGAGGCGCTGGGAGCAGCATGACCATGGAAAAATGAGTCCCATGATCACGCGGATCTGTAGACTCGAGAAACAGGATGCGTCAATATTGCTTCCTTCATCCCATTCTAGTCTCCTCGATGAAATCGGAGCTAAGCCATTCGACACGCCGAGCCAGTGGGTGTTTACGAACCCGACTACACTAGAGCTCTCGCAGATACGTCAAGCTGAGGAGATATACCCGGCCCTCTGTTACAGATCCAGGATGGGAACATTCATTCAACAGTGCCCTGAGGGGGGACCTGGACCAACACAAGAAGCCAAATTTCTCGCTGAACTAACTGTGAGTTCCATGCACAAGTGTCGAGACCGAATCTAACAAGTAATAGGTATCGCGCCTACTGGAAAGGCAATTGGGCTCATCATATTCCCCAACTCGGCATTGGACCAGTTCGCGACGAAGCTTGGCTGGCCACATGCCCTATGTCCCAGTCCCAGATGAGCCACCTACAACATTCACCATAGACAATGCGGCGAGCGAAGTCCAGAGATTTCTGGCCCTCTGCGGTTACAAAGTTGCAGGGAAACTGCCAAGCAATTGTGTGTTCCACATTGATGTGTTCGCTTCTGAGGAGGGATACTCAGAGGCGCCGGTGCAGCTTAGTGGAAAGCAATTGGAAAGAGTACGTAATCAAGCGAGCTAGTTGGAGTTAGAGATCTGGGATACGATACTGATATACCCATCTTTCACAGGCACAGTCTTATCACATGTCGCCCGAGGTTTCGGATACAGTCAATATCTTTATCTTTGTTGGGGTCTTCAAAATCTGGAAGACCCCGCAACTGTTCCTTTTCCCGGACCCATGGGCGCTTGTCCTGGATGGAAAACTCTTCCTGTCAAACCCAACCTGCTATTTGGCCTCATTTTTAGGAGAACCTCCCTCTGTCGACCTGGTGGACTTGGAATCTCGACCCGAACAAAGGCCGGGCTCGCGTTCCAGAACCCTAGAGGTACTGACGAAACGATGGAAGCGAGGTACCCCCTCTCCAACCCCCCCTGCAGCTCCTGCCATGTATCGCTATGCGCGTCTGAGGGGACCCCGAGACATCCGCCTGATGTGTTTGGAACCTGGTTCAGGAGAAATGCCGCTGTCCGCAACCATGGTCCATGTGACGCTCGATTACGAGGACATGCCAGATTTCTGCGCCATATCCTATCAATGGGGGGCTGATTTGAAGCCGTTCGAGATCGAAACACCCGGTGGGAAGATTCCAATCACAAACTCGCTGCATGGAGCACTCCGGTGCGTGCGAAAACCCGATCAGCCCCTCGTGGTCTGGGCGGACGCGGTTTGCATCAACCAAGACGACCATCACGAGAAGTGCGTCCAGATCCGTCTCATGGCCCAGATATTCAAGGCTGCGAGTCCTGTGTACGCATGGATTGGAGAGGAACAGGATCGCAGCAGCGAGGTCATGGAGACGCTTATCCAGATTCGAACCGTTGCTCTGCGACCAGATTCTTGGCCTGAGGCGCTACCCCCCGTCCCCGAGCGTTGGAGAGGTCGCAGTGCTCCGCTTCAGGACGACGGAATTTGGGATGCTCTGGATGCCATGTTGGCACGCGGTTGGTTCAAGAGAGCCTGGGTCGTGCAGGAGGTAGTGCTCGCACCGCGCATCATTCTCTGTTGCGGAAACTGGAGCGCTAACCTGGACGATATCTTTGAGGCCTTGAATATCTGCATGCGGAGAGGCAGATTTGGCGTCATGAAGAATTCGCAGAGGAACCCTAGCAACAGTAACGCGTATGCCGCCTACGTACTAGGAATGACGCGCAAGTCGTACGCTAATCCACTGCAGAGGAGGAAGTACGATTTTCTTTCGCTCACTGGCCTCTTCAGCTATACGCAATCGACCATTCCGCGCGACAAGCTCTTTTCATTGCTCCTTCTCGCTAGCGACGCCGCCGACCAGTCTCTCAACCCAGACTACGAATCTAGTGAAGAGACCGTGGTTCGTCGATACGCAAGAACCTTTGTCAAACGTGGAGAGGCATCGCGACTCCTCTACCGAGCCGGCAAGTCACGGTCTTATAGCTTCTGTTCATGGATCCCCGAATGGACGAGACGGGAGACTCCTGGCACCATTTCAGACTGGTGCGGTAGCCAGGGCCGCTTCTCGGCGTCGCTTTCGGAGCCCATTGACTGCGATGTCGTGTCTTTCCACGGTAAAGAACATCTACAGGTCAGGGGCGTGGTGGTCGATACAATAGAGTCAGTGGGTTCCATCACCCTCCAAGACCACGATGCCATCACCTATCTCAACGCTTTAAGGCAGTCCATCGCTGGCCTGACCGATTATCCCACCGGTGCCAGCATTACCAACCTGAAACTTCATATTCCCGTCGGGGGGGCCCTCCACGCCCACTTAGACACGACCAACGACATGGCCGCTTACAAGGGACTCCTCGGCAGCTTAGACAGAGATAATGACCAAAATGCTGAAGGAAGAGAGAGGCAACATCATCAGAATGATAATCTCGACTACGAAGGCATTCGATCTACTATCACCTCCATCGGGGAGATGGTGGACTTTTTAAAGCAGCCACAGTCATTGCGCGATAAGACTTGGAAATACTGGCATACAGCTGTCTCATTAGCCAAGAGGCTTTCTTGTGCACGGTTTTGCACTACAAAGCGAGGATACGCTGGGCTCGTACCTCAAGACGCCTATGTCGGCCAGGAGATTGCTGTCTTGCACGGCTTGTCAGTACCCTTCGTCATTAACCCTAATGGTGATGGAAGTTATGAGTTAGTGGGAGAGTGTTACATAGAAGGTATTATGTATGGTGCTAGCCTTTCGTTCGAGGGCACTAAGGAGATGTATATTATGTTGGCCTAATTAGTGGTGCATTCCCAAGACGGCTTTTATACTGCAAATAAATATCAGTATAATGTCTTTGCTATGTTGCGATGCTCTATCATCTTGGGCCAATTACAACAACGACCAGTCCTCAAGGCCAGATCACCCCCGACCCGGCTCCGGCTTTACCACCTTCCCAGGATGGCGATGGGGCCTCAGTCTGGACAAACTTTCTCCTTTCAAGCAAAGCCTCCACTTCAAAGTCAACCAATGCCAGTACAAGTTCGGTTTCACACAGTGACTGGTCTGTTGGTCTGTGGTTTGGTAGCGGATCAGGACACAGTGACTCGTCTAGCACCGACACATCCAAGAAGGCTTCAACACAGAACACCAACATCCAGATTGGTTTCCGTGCCATGAAAGTCACCATCGATCGGCCGTGGTTCAACGCCGAGCTCCTGGGCCAGACGGAAGAATTCATGCATTTCAACGCAGCCAAGATCTCGGCAGGCAAGCCACAGGATGTTCACGAACAACTTAACATGGGCCCGGCCGTCGACGGGGCCAACTTCCTCCTCCCAAGTTGGGCAAGCGCCTTCATCGTTGTCAAAGATGTACACATTATTATGAGCTCTACCTCGACGTTTGACGCCAGTGAGATCAGCGACATGCAGAAGTCGTCCTCATCCGGCGGTAGATTTCTGTGCTTCTCGGCATCCAAGAGCAGCTCCAGCTCAGACCATCGCGAGGCGTTCTCAATGAGGAATACTGACACTGAGATTTCGATCCGTATCCCTGCCCCGCAGATTCTTGGCTGGATCTCTCAACTGGCGCCCGAGGACCTTTCAAAGTAAGACTACGTGCCGTTCGATGCCAACGAATTTGTGAAGCCTCCTCCTGTCAGCAATGGGACTGTCGCGGCCTAAAACCGATAAACTTGTAGTACAGCAAATGGATAGTAACGCTGAGCAGAGATGAAGTTGAGGGCTGCAGGACAAGTGATTTCGCAAGGAGTTAGATATTACTAGTGCTTCAATAACATTCTTCGAATTATATCTTTTGGATGTATATGCATATGGGTGCTGCCGTGATAGTTTATATAGACTGAGAAGTGACAAATAGAAAATTTCAGGCAAGATTATATGGAAAAAAGTCTGAACTTGAAGCTGTCGCTCTCATTCTAGTCTCTGCCTTTGGTTTGCAAGATCAAACGGAGGATTTAGGTAATGGGCAGACGAGATTGTGTCTCGGAACAGGGTCGATTCGACTAATCATCTTGGGTGATGGATTTTGTATTAATGATCGATGAAAGAGCTCCGCAACTCCGCAACGCGGCAATTAGCAAACAGTCACTGCTATAATAACATGGTGAATAGTGGAAGTGCCTGCGGCTCGGCATGACTTAATCTCGGCGAGAAGTTAATAGGATCACTAATCAGCCTGTCAATCTCATACGTTCGGAGCCGAGATGAGACCACCTGACCCCTGTCCGAACGTGCACGATACCCATCCCGAGTATGCTTGTCTAAAACTCTAAATGGCTTTCCTTAGGATAGCTAGATGGTCGGGCATTCTAGAAGAACCCGACCCCGGCTCCGGATGTACCGACTTGAGAGGCGCTCCCCGAGCCAGCTGCCACGTTGAGAAATAACCCTCCAATCATGGGATTGCTACTGGACAGGTGTTTGACTCTATAGAAGACAACAGAGATAGGCGTCGTGGGGCCGATTGTCCCGTAACTACTCATCAAATCATATCAGTCGTGCTGTATAGCATCAGAGACCCGTCAGAGCGGCTGAATTCGGCCGAACACGCCTATTTAAAAACGCCTTGGACGTCTGGTATGATAAGCTTCATCAGTCTCAGTAACAATCGACTATAACATTGTACATCTTTCTCTTACTCTTCACAAGACTAACCAACATGAGAATTCACGCCGCTGTTCTATCAGCCCTTGCGGCTTCCGCCATGGCCAAGCTAAAGTAGGACTTACACCTGTGCAAAATCGAGTTTAAGTTGCTGACAAGTTACCCCAGTGCGCAATATGACACGCATTTGACTTCATTGACTTCACTCATTGACCCTCCGGCCCCGTTGGCACAGAATGCCCGGACTGAGTTCGTCAGCCTGAACGGTACCGAACTCGCCTACAGACGATTCGGCAAGCGTGGCGGCAACCCTGTCCTATACTTCAACCATCTGCGGGCCGCCATGGATGTCACTGATCCTCTGCTGTTCAACTACATCGCCCAGTACCGAGAGGTGATCCTTTTCGATGATATCGGCGTCGGTCACAGCGAAGGAGAGGTTCCAAACTCCGTAGAGCAGATGGGTGACAACGCCGTGGCCCTCGTCAATGCTTTGGACCTCGACAAGGTTGTTGCATTCGGGTTCTCCCTTGGAGGCGGCGTGGCTCAATACCTCTCCTGGACGTATCCCGACCTCGTGGAGAAGGCGGTTTTCTCGGGCACACAGCCTGGAATTGGCCCTAACGTCACGGCTAGACCACCCGAGGTTTTCACAATTGCGTCTGAGGAGGGTGAGCCAACGGAAAAGGCCATGTTGACACTGTTTTTCGAAACTACCGAAACCAGCCTTGCCGCGGGACGGGCCTGGTTCAAGCGAAGGACCGATCGCCGCGTCAAGGGAGAGAAGCTCAGTGGATCTGTCTTGGAGCCCGGCGTGACAGCGCAGTTGAAGGCGATCTCTGACTTCACCGCCGATCCTAGCAACTTTGGCAAGCTTAAGGATATTAAGGTCCCTGTTCTGGTCACCAACGGCAAGAACGACATCATGGCGCCCACCATTAACAGCTTTATCCTGCAACAGCAGTTGTCCAACGGCACTCTGCACGTCTACCCTGACTCTGGCCACGGACACTTGTTCCAGTTTCCCAAGCAGTACGCCCAGGCCCTTCAACAGTTCCTAGACGGTTAAAGGGGGATAGCTATGTTGGCGGAAGTTTAGAGAGCCAGGTAGAATTTTACTTTGTCCCTAGCAAGGGTTAATTACCATTCGGGTGTTATGAACTAGAACACATTTGTGTAACATCTACTTTAATTGAATTCTGTTACCGCCATACTATGACGTCTTATAGCCGTTGCTGTCGGGTTTACATGACCCTGCCGGAATTTTTTAAAGCTAATTTTTGAAAGCGAGCAGAATTTCATTCAGATTCGCGGCCGCCGCTGCACATAGGTGCTAACCCTCACCCGAATTGCGCCACTGATTTTTTTTAAGGCACCACTAGTTTATAATTCAGACTTGCCCCTTCCAGATTTAGCCCCCATAGAAGAGCCTCCATCATCTAAAAGACCATGAACATACTCTCTCTGAAAATACTCATATATTGCCTTAATAGCAATCTCTAAGAGATCCTCCCTCTTCATCAAGTTGATACCATACCAAGCGCGATCGAACATCATCATGCAGTACTCCAACGTCACTTCTCCCTCCCGATTGAGCCAGATCTCAACAAGAGATCGGACGGTTTTTCCTGAGAGTTGGTTTGTTTTGTAAAGACGTACCAGCTCGTCAACCAGTCGGAAAGCATGGATGGAGAGGAACGCTTTGGTGTGCTCGAAGGGTAGCGCCGAATCTACCATTTGCCTCTGTACCAGCAGCTTCTTCGGTTTAGGGCGACTCAGATGGTTAATGATGCTGCTGGCTGACTCTGAGTTGTGATAGTACTTGAGTGTCCTCGCTCCGGAATCGACCATGTCACCCAATATTGATTTTTCAGAAATTAGCTGAGAAATTGTCACGTCGGCTTGGCCCTCATTTGAGCCCTCCCAAATGTTATTGACGAAGACAACACTCTCAAAGAATTCTGGTCCCACAAGCTCCTTGAGCACTGCCAAGCTTGTCATGGCGGACCGATCAAACCTCTCGGTGACACGATGCATGTACAAGACTGTCCTGGGGTATATTCCCTTGCGTCCGGCATCCTTTAAAAACTCTGCTATTAGCCGCAGATTGTCAACATCGTCCGTGTTCGGGTCGTTGAAACCCGGTGTATCAATCAGGGTCAATGTAGTATCGTGTCCGTTGTGGGGGGGTGATGCGCCTTGCCAGTATTCGGGGTGGGTAGTGCCTATAGCCGGGTTAGTAGCCTAATATGAGTGCGACGGTAGGGTATGTATAGATAAGTTTTGGCATGGGAACAAGCACAACTGGGAGACCTACATGAAGCGATACTATTGCAGACTTTTATTCGGTCGTTGCCCGTAACGTGCCGGATGAACGAGCTCTTTCCTGACCCAGTCACCCCCATGACGAGGATATAGAGGTCGTTGGGATCCACATGAGCAGATGCCAGGGCTAGCATTCTGCAAAGAGGCAAAACGTTGAGCCGAATCTTCCACAAAAGAGCCATAAAGGAGCCACAAAAGCGTTAGGACCATACTCACACTAGCGTTGAAAGAAGTAGAGCAAGCCCCATCTCTAACGAGTTTCGGTTAGTTGAATGTTAGTAGAGGGTTTTCAGTTGAATCGTAAGTTAGTTGCAATGCTGTTATCCACAGAAGCTGGGGTGTGGAGGTTGTGAAAAGTTTTTCACAGGGATACGTGGCTTCATCACCCAAACATCAAACAAATGTGGAGTGACTTAAGGGTCCCATGCTTGCTCACATGATGGCCAAGACCCAAGGAACAATTGATGTTCCGTAATGGACAGCCAGGCTCTAACAAGACCCCTGGTGGGATGTGTCATAACTAACCACAACACCCTGCTTCCTCCCCCACCCATTTTTAGAG
>JALLKD010000542.1:0-35490 GCA_023509735.1 Fusarium liriodendri | reverse complement strand
ACCCAACCCCATGCTCAACACGCCCCTTCCTCCCTCCCCCAAGCCCAAAGCCGAAAAAATATTTCAAGATTCGCGCGGCTCCTATCGCTCTCTCTCCTCCCTTTCTCTTCTTCCCCATCACAACTCCAGTTCACTTGTGTCTCCGCGCAACGCACCGTCGTCTGTCTAATCCCCCCAACCCCCGTTTCTAGGGCACCAAGCTACCCTGATCAAACTCCTCCTTATTGCACCAGAGTTGAACCTGTCCAACCTGCAGCCCTCGTTCTCGAACGCTCCTCCACCACAGGTCCCCAAGTTCCGAACGTCATACTCAACCTAACCACAACCTTCATCCACCAGCCGCCATCATGACTACCACCGCCAACACCACCAACAACCTGGATGCTGCCGTTAATGACGTCGCAAACACTCTGAGCAATACCTCTATCAGCAAGCCTGCCGATGACAAGACGGCCGCCAACGAGGCCGCCTCGGCCAGCGCTGCTGAGGGCCGCCGCCTCTACATCGGCAACCTGGCCTATGCGACAACTGAGGGGGAGTTGAAGGACTTCTTCAAGAGCTATCTTGTGTGAGTTCCCTCTTCTCTTGATCATCTCGCCTCCCATCCCGAGAGCCTTTTGTCCCCCTTCTCGCTGCCCTTGGAGCGAGACATTCGAGTACCCCGCTGGAGACACGTGTCTCTCTGCCATCGCGATGCGCTCCTTCCCTGGACATCAGACGACGAGGAATGTCGGCAGGCACGCCCCAGAACCACCACCACATTAGAGGGCCTGGACTTCTGCGTCGCATCTGGATGATTTACAACTGGGAAGGCGCATTGCAAACTGGGCTTGTCCCTGTTGGCTGCACGGGCCTGACGTCCATCTACTGCCATCGCACCATCACCTCATGGTGAACGCCAAGTATTTACTGACATCTTTGTAGTGAGTCTGTCTCGATCCCAAAGAACCCTCGCACCGACCGCCCTGTCGGCTACGCCTTTGTCGACCTCTCCACCCCTACTGAGGCCGAGCGTGCCATCGAGGAGCTCTCCGGCAAGGAGATCCTTGAGCGCAAGGTTTCCGTCCAGCTCGCTCGCAAGCCCGAGCCCGCTGGTGAGAAGACCGAGGGCGCCAACGGAGAGGGTTCCGGCGCTGAGGGATCTCGTCGCCGAGCTTCGGGACGTGGCCGTGGCAGAGGCCGTGGTCGTGGTGGTCGCGGTGCCCGCGCTGGACGTGTGAGTCACAATCGAAAGATGTAGCCCCTCTGAAACTTTTACTGACCAATACGCAGGAGGGCGCCGGTGAGAAGAAGGAGGGTGAGGCTACCGAGGCCGTTGCTGCTACCGAGGATGCTGCCGCCGCAGTCGCTGCTCCTACCACCACTGAGGTTCAACCTTTGACCGACATCACAAACAAGATCAACACTGACGACAGTACAAAGACCAAGACTCAAGCTCGACCTCAGCGCGAGCGCCGCGAGCGTGGCCCTCCCGCTGATGGAATTCCTTCCAAGACCAAGGTCATGGTCGCCAACCTGCCTTATGACCTGACCGAGGAGAAGGTCAATAACCCCTGAACTGTGAGATGAGTCTCTGCTAACTTTGCCAACAGCTCATTGAGCTTTTCAAGGCTTACGAGCCCTCTTCTGCCAAGATCGCTCTCCGACCCATTCCCCGTTTCATGATCAAGAAGCTTCAGGCTCGCGGTGAGGCTCGCAAGGGCCGTGGCTTTGGCTTCGTCACTCTGGCCTCTGAGGAGCTTCAGCAGAAGGCTGTTTCTGAGATGAACGGAAAGGAGATTGAGGGTCGTGAGATTGCCGTCAAGGTTGCTATTGACAGCCCCGACAAGACCGATGATGACCACCACGAGGGTGCCGTCAACGGCCAGAAGGAGGCTGCCCCTGCTACTGAGGCTGCCCCCGCTGCTGGTGCCTCGGCTCCCGCTGCCGCCCCTGCTGCTACTCCTGCTGCCACCCCCGCTGCTGCTGAGAAGAAGACTGAGGCTGCTGCCCCCGCCGCGGCTCCCGCTGCCGCTGCTGCTGCCCCTGCGGCCGCTACCACCACTCCCGTCACCACTGCCTAAGTATGGGCCTGACGCGAGTCTCACGGGTATGAAGATTTGTTCATGCCACGATGATCACTCTTACGATTTGGCACGCGATTTCAACGATTTCTCTTACGGTAGATTCTCGCTACAGAGATGAAAAGAAACAAAGGGGATTATTCAACACCTTGACTGGGACGTAACCAAGAGCTATTCGGACTCTGATGAAATCTCGGGATGGTGCTTTCTTGTCAACCTTGTTCTCTTTTCTCAAAACACTTAATATCTCCATAATCGGAACGCAAAAGTTCGCAGGCCCTCATTCATGTATTTGTATCACCCTTTTCTCCATCACTCTTCTGCTGGGATGTACACTAGTTTACGCCGGAGGCGGCTCGAGGGAGAGAAAAGCTCGGCGCATTTATTAAACAGGGCGTTTTTGATGAAACAAGATGATTGTAATGTGGTGGGTTAGAATGCCTGATGCGTTTGAAGTGATGCGACCTGAAAGTGAATTCGTGTGTTTGTCGATGATGTGATGAAGTGTTTGATAGACATGTCGAAGGCAATGTTGACGTCGTTTGAGAGGATTGTGGGGATAGATCATCGGGGAGGCGTCATGGTTCTCACCAGGGAAGCTGAGAGCGTTCCAGCTGTTTGTAGAGGATGGATTGTCAATAGGTAGCTATGTATGAATGCTCGTGAGCGCAAAGATATGCTTTCAAACGCTATTCTGAGTTCCTGAGACGACATGTCAAAGAGTGTGGTGTTGAAGCTCACGTGGGCACTTAACATGTTGGTTCTAGAACCTTGAAATGTGCTGTTTCGGGGGATAAGGACGGTACCCAGGTATGAACTGCAGCGGCCTGCCCCGCCGACCCAACCCCTTAAGGACCCTGCCACTGAATGGATGGATGGATCCAGCTTGAACTGGACACGGAACCTACTGGCACTCAGCAAGACCCGACAGGACCCATGCTTCAGTGCCCTGAGCGCTGAGTGGTGTACAGAAGAGGCAGGGGGGTCACCTACTGTAGCCTCTAGCGCACTGAGACATCCATTCGTCTCCCTTTGCAACTGAACCTGGTTTCGAGCCGCCAGCTGGGCATCAACCACCCATACCAAACATCCGTCACCCAAACAAACATTCAGCTCGAGAGCTCCGATCGATTACGACCTCTACCTCTGTCGCGATGGCGTCCAAGGGCATGTGGGAGGTAGATCCCGAGACGCGGTCCAAGGTCAGTCAACTCTTGTTTCTCCCTTTCCTCCCTATCAGGCTTGTGGCCTCTCTGCCGTCACCTCCTGGCGGCGATGCGCTCACACATGCTGACGTCTATCCCAGCTTGCCGCCCTCCAGAAGGAATCCAAAAACAACCTGTGCTGCGACTGCAATGCGCCATCCCCGCAATGGGCGTCTCCCAAGTTTGGCATCTTTATCTGCCTGTCGTGCGCCGGCGTGCATCGAGGCCTCGGCGTGCACATCTCCTTTGTCAGGAGCATTTCGATGGACGCCTTCAAGTCGGGCGAGATCGAGCGGATGCGACTCGGTGGTAACGAAGGGTGGAGGAACTTTTTCGAGGCGCATGAGCAGACACAAATGATGGGCATCACCTGGGAGGACTCAACCATCGCCGAGCGGTACAGCGGCGAGGTCGGTGAGGAGTGGAAGGAGAGGTTGAGCTGCAAGGTCGAGGGCCGCGAGTATGTGCCCGGCGCCAAGAAGCCAGCTCCCGCGCCCGCTGCCGCGAAGCCGGCGTCGCGGTCGTCGACTCCCATGGGCGGCACCGCCAACCGGAACCAGAGCCCGGCGACAGGATCGGGGTCTGGCAAGGTCAGAGTGGACGACCAATACTTTGCCAGGCTTGGTGCCGACAATGCTTCACGGCCAGACCATCTGCCTCCTAGCCAAGGAGGCAAGTATGCTGGTTTTGGTAGCACGCCCGGGCCGAGCCAGTCGAACGACGACCTGCCCAACTTTGCTGATATGCAAAAGGACACGATGGCGGCGTTGACCAAGGGTTTCGGCTGGTTTACGTCGACGGTCTCCAAGACTGCCAAGACTGTCAACGATGGCTATATTCAGCCCACGGCCAAGCAGGTATGACCTCATTATCTACGATTCCCATATCCTCAGTGGCCTCGACTAACATGACCACCTCCCACAGATCGCCGACGGTGACTTTGCCAAGCAGGCGCAATTAACAGCAGCCTCATTCGCCAAGTCAGCCCAGCAAGCTGGCAAGAACGCACAAGAGGGTTTCAACCGTTTCGTAGAGGGCCCTGAGCACCAAAAGAGCCGGGATGCCCCACTGGACGAGAGTAAGAAGAACTTCTGGGACGAGTTCTCCAACCTCGCAGACCAGAGGCAACCCAACAACAGCTCCATCGGCACAAGTGCTATGGGCATGGGCAAGAAGAACCCAGCTCCGGCGCCGAAGAAGCAGACGGACGAGTGGGATGACTGGTGAAGTGGACTGCAGGGGGAATGTAAGAGGGTAGATTGAGAGGAAACATGTTGTTGATGGTTGGGAGTTGGAGCTTTGGAGTATAGGCGTGCTTGTTAATGGAGCGAGTCTCGATCAAGAGAATTTGGTCATCTCCAGGGTTTTTGCAGTAAGACGGCAGCAATGCTCGTCAGTGTGAAGGGAATTCGATATATGCCTGACGTATGTATGTAAGAGGGTATTGATGGCTGGACTCGGCATTCTACCTCTAGTCGCCGGCGGTCGAAGTCGGCTATAAGCCGACTTAGCCACGCGGGCTGTCGTAAGTCCAAGGTGGTTTTATGGTAGAGGGTGTCTTTCTCGGTCAAGAATCGGTCTCTTGGACACGAATTTTGGCATCGAAAACGCCGGTTTGGACAGTCCTAATCAAGAAAGCGAAGTCTTGAGGGCACATCTCAAGGTCCCGGCGACCGGGCTCACAAATCCGATGCTCGGCCTCAAGACGGCTGTCACGTGGGGTAGTCGGCCGAGGTTGGAGCCGGCCCTAGCCGGTACCGCTACCGCCCGAGCTTTGCCATGACGACTTGGCTCGGCCGTCTTGTACTTCTTGCCGCCGTTCCCCCCCGACAACTTCAATTCAACCTCGCATTGAACAGCAAATCATCACGATGTCGGCACTACGGATCCTCGTCCCTGTGAAGCGGGTTATCGACTATGCGGTAAGGGCAAAGGAATTGGAACAAGACAGGATTCATTGAGCTCTGACGGTGTCGCAGGTCAAGCCCCGAGTGAACAAGGCCCAGACGGGCGTCGAGACGGCCGGCGTCAAGCACTCGATGAACCCCTTTGACGAGCTCTCGGTCGAGGAGTCTGTGCGCATCCGCGAGAAGAAGCGAGCCCCCGGTGGTGTCGAGGACATCTGCGTCATCTCGGCTGGACCTCCCAAGGCGCAGGACGTGCTCCGAACAGCAATGGCGATGGGTGCGGACCGCGGCATCCACGTGGAGATCAAGGACGGCGAGGAACTGGAGCCCCTGACGGTGGCCAAGCTCCTGCGACAGGCGGCCGAGCAGCAGAAGAGCAATCTGGTGGTGCTGGGCAAGCAAAGCATCGACGACGACGCCAACCAGACGGGCCAGATGCTGGCAGGTCTTCTAGGCTGGCCGCAGGCAACACAGGCGAGCAAGGTCGAGTTCGGCGCCGGCGACGAGGTGATTGTGACCAAGGAGGTAGACGGCGGCGTCGAGACGGTCAAGGCCAAGCTGCCCCTAGTGATCACGACGGACCTGCGACTCAACGAGCCCCGGTACGCCAGCCTGCCCAACATCATGAAGGCCAAGAAGAAGAAGCTCGAAAAGGTCAAGCTGTCCGACTTTGGGCTGGACAATGAGAAGCGCCTCAAGGTGCTCAAGGTTGCCGGTGAGTTTTTTTCTCCAATTGGGAAATAAGGGTAATGGATTGCTGACGATTAGCAGAGCCTCCTACTCGACAGGGTGGTGGCAAGGTTGAGGATGTTGGTGGCCTGGTTAGCAAGCTCAAGGAGCTTGGTGCGCTGTAAATGAGAGGGCAGCTTGATGAATATGCACGAGTTGAGTAGTTTTGCTGTAAAAAGAACCTCGATTTAGTGTACGAGAAATAGAATAAATAAACGTCATGTCAATATGTACATTGTTGATGATATCACTTCTCTTCTCAGACCTAAGGAGAGTTCTGAGTATAGGAGCAAAGTAGACATATTTCGACATAATGATATCCGTAGTTTACAACCCAAAGCCAGAAACGGCCCCCGACGAAATACTGTAAGGTGTAATTATAAGAACCAAGCAAGACACCTCAACAGTATATATGATATATGGAGTAATCTATTGAGAATTAGATGCTTGGACAGCCATTGGTGAAGATGGGATGAAACTCCAAGCTTGCGACAGGAATTCAAGTCAGTGAGAAGAGGGCTCAAGACCAATTTGACAATCCGAATTGATTCATTGACAAACTAATCGAGTTGATATTAACGCCGAGCTGAGTTACCAAGTCCAATGCTTCTGATTCCTTCCTCGGTGCAGCAGTTGAGGGTTCCCATGTTCGACTAGTTTCGCAGAAAATAGCAAAAAAAAAAGAAAAAAGCAAAAATCACAACCTCACCCACTGCAGGTGAGGTTTCGATTTTACAACTTTTTGATTGAAAATAAGTGAATTCCCACTACCCCAGTGCGTACCACTTAGTACTGCCAGGGTGCGATGAAAGAAGTGGGTGACAGTTTGCACTTATGAATGTGACATCTGTGGGTATCATAAGTGGATTCTCTGTGGAAGAGTCTCGTGAGAGAAGAGGACTGTGCTTTGAGGTTGTGCATGCATCTCCCTAGAACCAGGTCCATCTTGATCTCGGCATTTATGGTCTGGGCTTATAATGATCCTAGACTGCTACGATCTGATTATCTGCCCTGACTCATTGCATCCGATCCAGGAACGCCCTTATCGAAGCCCATTCCGCTATCCCGTCCGGGATTCGGACATGACGGACGCCATGTTCCTGGGGTTGTTGGCCCCCGTTATCAACAGAAAAACCCCGTGATGGATCTAAACTCTTAACGACTCTAGCTCCAAGGTCTCACTCAGCTTGACCGCCCGCATGCGAAAGCGGGCAAATCAGTGGGCGCGCCCTTGATCCCAACAAGGATTCCTGGAGCTGTCTGTTGTTTGCTCCACTGCCCGGCCTCCCCATTGAGCTGAGCTGAGGTGAAGAACTTGACGTCGCGTGAATTGACTTGGTACGTCATGGGTAATGAAGGATAAAAGGGCATCGCTGCCCTCGTCTTGTCAACTCAACAATCATGGAGAAAGTGTGTCGATCCGATAGAGGATGTGACGTGCAATTGGTGTTGGTCAAGCATGGAGGCGGACACACACAGACTAGACTCAGACCTCAACCGCCAAGCTTAGATAAAAACGATATCGGAGCACGAGCAAACTCCCTCCCACAATGACGGGTCATCGTCACCAGGGTCCAGGGGCTGCATTAGCGGCTCCGTAGCGGTGTCACCAGGCGGAGCGCCGAAGCCGCCCACGCAAAAACAGACAGAAACGCAGGCGGCTCAGCGGATTTGAGCTTCCGCCAGAGTAAAAATCGAGTCTAAGCTACCCCACTAAGAAAAAAAAACTTGGCGGGGAGGAGCCAACATGGCCAATGACCAACACGCTGTTGTCAGGAGGGAGGCGCGAGCGTCTCTCTCGTCTCGTCTTTTCTCTTCCTTCTCGGCCCCTCCCTCTTCTTCCTTTCTTTTCTTCTACAACAGAAAGAAATCCTCGCGATATATCAACTCTCGTACTACTCCTATTACACTCTGACTGCATAGTCTCACACTTCTCACCCCTCCTCCCATCCCGAGCTTGTCTCACAATCCGCTCATATGAACGGACGCCCTTCGATCTTCACCTCGCAGGTACGTTTCTACCGTCTTTTTTTTTCTATGTCGAGTCATTCTGTCGCGTGCGGCTGCTGCTCCGTTCGTCGGTGAGCATCCTATCACGACCCCGCCAAAAACTTGTCCGCTTGACGGGAAGTAAAGAACGGGTCCCTCAACAGTCAATGCTTCTCCTATCATCTCTTCGATACTTGTACCCTTCAATTGAATCATTGCTGACTCGTTTGCTACAGGATTATCTCTCTGGTTCGTCTCACTCTAGCTTGGCCTGACTCACCGCTTCCCAAGCTTTCCCATCTTGGATCCGTTGGGCTTCTGAAACTAATCTAACTTTGCGCTACAGACCATCTCTGGAAGTCCCAATCTTGCTAAAGGGCTTCATTGACCAACCAGCTACTCTTCCTTTGACTTCAACAACCACCCTCAACCGATATCAAAATGTTCTCCCGACTGGCATCCTTTGCCAAACCCGCGGCCAAGTCCGCGTCGGCTCCTGGCCGATCTATGCTTCAGGTCCGATACCTGTCTGAGCAGGCCGTCGCTGGCAGCAAGGGCAGGAAGATGCCCTTCACTGCTACCCGAGCTACTGCTCCTGTCGCTTCCCTTCCTGCGACTCTTACTATCCGAGATGGTCCCGTCTTCCAGGGCAAGGCCTTCGGCGCCAACGCCAACATCTCTGGCGAGGCCGTCTTCACCACCTCCCTGGTTGGCTACCCCGAATCCATGACCGACCCCTCCTACCGAGGCCAGATACTCGTCTTCACCCAGCCCCTCATTGGCAACTATGGTGTCCCCTCCAACGCCCGAGACCAGTACAACCTCCTCAAGTACTTCGAATCCCCCCACGTTCAGTGTGCCGGTGTTGTTGTCTCGGATGTCGCTGTCAACTACAGCCACTGGACCGCCGTTGAGAGTCTGGGCGAGTGGTGCGCCCGAGAGGGTGTTCCCGCCATCTCTGGTGTCGATACCCGTGCCATTGTCACCTACCTCCGAGAGCAGGGTTCCTCCCTTGCTAGGATCTCCATTGGTGACGAGTACGATGCTGATGAGGATGAGAGCTTCATCGACCCTGGCCAGATTAACCTGGTCAAGCGCGTCAGCACCAAGGCTCCCTTCGTTGTCGAGTCTCCCGGTGCCTCTCTGCACGTTGCCCTCATCGACTGCGGTGTCAAGGAGAACATTCTCCGCAGCCTAGTCAGCCGAGGCGCTTCCGTCACCGTCTTCCCCTACGACTACCCCATCCACAAGGTCTCTCAGCACTTTGACGGTGTCTTCATCTCCAACGGTCCCGGTGACCCTACTCACTGCCAGGACACTGTCTACAACCTCGCCCGCCTAATGGAGACCTCATCCATCCCCATCATGGGTATTTGTCTGGGCCACCAGCTTCTGGCCCTCGCCGTCGGTGCCCGCACCATCAAGCTCAAGTACGGCAACCGTGCTCACAACATTCCCGCCCTTGACTTGACCACTGGCCAGTGCCACATCACCAGCCAGAACCACGGTTACGCCATTGACGCCAGCACTCTCCCCAGCGATTTCAAGGAGTACTTTGTCAACCTCAACGACGGTAGCAACGAGGGTATGATGCATAAGACGCGTCCCATCTTCTCTACCCAGTTCCACCCTGAGGCCAAGGGCGGTCCCATGGACAGCTCCTACCTCTTCGACAAGTACCTCCAGAACGTCCAGCTCGCCAAGAGCAACCAGACCGTCTACAAGGACAACCGACCCAGCCCCCTGATGCTCGACATTCTCAGCCGACAGCGTGTTGGCGTCGAGCCCACTCCCCTTGCCGCTGCGGCCTAGGCGGATCATTGTAGAGAATCGTTTTGGCGTCAAGGATCGGTAGCTGGGTAACGGATGGTTGATGATTTTGTACTTTGCGGGAGAAGGGATAAAGATTGCAACTTTTTCTTGTGGATATGTAGAGCAATAAACAAACTTGGAACATCATACCTTGATTCTCCCTGGCCAGACTCACTGTGAGGTTGATGTATTCACCTTCATAATCTTCATTCCTGTCCCAGACTAAAAAGAAAACCACTTCCCATTTGCAATCGTGTTGGTGTCAAGCTTCAACGATAAACCTCATAACCTAGTCCAGGTGGATGTTTCCGCGATTACCGGCGTTCTTTTTCCGTGGTCCATCCTTTTGTATAATCCCATCATTGCTGCCCAGCTCTGACCAACGTTCGGGGCGCTCTGCCCACCTATGGGGCAGCACTGTAGTGAGGACGAAAGTTGATGGATATCTCTCCTGGATGAGCGCGGTTGCCTCATTCCCTTCGAAGCTCACACAACGCTTTCTCTCATTGCGATCCTTCGACTTGGCGATAGGGTCGCAGTAGAGGGTACGCAGAACAACCAAGGCCGACCAGTCAAAATCATCGGTGCATGGTCAATGTCCCCTTCCATATGACATGGTTGCTTGGGCTTGTCTTGTTGCTCTTGGTCAAATAGGCCAGCCCGCAGGCTTTGCGGAAGCTTTCCATGGCGTCTTTAGGGAAATATGGACAGTGTTTCTTCCAGTATTTTCGCAGCCTTGACTTGATGATAGTCTCGATTTGGTTATTCTCAACGGCCAGCAAGCCCGTGTCCCAGCTGAACTCAAACGACTCACGACGGTCCAGCAGCTGTTGACACTCTTCCTCATTGGCGGCAGGGGGCTCGAGTTTCTTCCGTTTCGGGGGAGCCATTGCGAGATAGAACCCAAATTATCACTGTTCTGAAGGTGATAATTTGGGCGCGGACGCTGGCAGGTTGCGATGGTGGAGTGCTTCAACAGGAATAGTTGCAATGGCGACGTGCCTCAATGGGAAAGGTTGCAATGATGAAGGGCGTTGAGAAAGAGCGAAAGGCAAGGTCCAAGTGGTTAAAGAAACCCTCAGCAGCGTAAGGAACTGCAATGGTAGCGTAGCGTAATCAAGAGCTGATTGCTATCATAAGAGTTGTAGGGGGAGGAGGGCTAACAAGGAGGTAACTAGGAGTTTGTTAGGTGTGGATGTGGTGGCCTTCGTATCATATCACAGTGGAGGCAGACGAGTCATTGAGATGATTGATTAATCGAGCTTCAATTCCATATACCGTAAAGCCCACCATGTTCCCATCCCTTTGTTCCATGCCAACCTTTTAGACCCCTCGACGCCGCCCTCCAAGCCAGTGACCATCTCCCATTTCATCTCTCATGTATATACACGAAAAAGCATATGCTTCAAGTTCCCTTCCTCCGAGTACAATCAGTCCCTCATCCGGTCAAAGCCGTTCTCAGGCTCGGAGCCAAACCGAGGTCGTCGGTCGTCGCGGGGAGGAGGTAAGTAGCGATCACTCCGAGGGCGACCACCACCTCTGCCGCCACCACGGCGACGTCCTCCTCCTCCTCCACGACGCTCGCGCTCGACGGCTCGCTCGCGGTGTGGGGGTCGGATACCTTCAAATACCTCCTTGCCTCGGTCGACAAAGTTGGTTCCGTCCTCAAAGGAATAGCGGTTAATTTCACGGCCAAAGTCGCGACCCCGGTCCGTCGAGTAGAAGGAGTGCATGTTGTCGATTCGGCGGCTTGCGAGATCTTCGGACACTGGCTGGTAGGAGATAGAAGGCCGGCTGTTGGTACGCTTGGAGGTGCCGCCTGGGTTGGTAGGGGGAGGACGAGGGCCGGGTCCAGTGCCAGGTCGGACAGGACGAGGTCCCGTTGGGATAGCAGGGTCGCGGTAGCCTCTAGGGCCGAGGGGAACAGAGTCGCCACCCATCATCGAGGGACCCGTAGGCTGTCTTGGACCCGGAGGAGGGCCTGCGCGAGATGTGGAGGCTGTGGCTTCTTCAAGATGAGCCTCAACAACCCCGTCAGGGCCATCCTCATAAACAACCTCCCATCTAGCACTGGAGCGTCCACGCGGACCGCCGCTGGCATGCTCCGTCTCAATCCAATCGCGTACCTTCTCGGGAGGGATAAAGTCAAGCCAGAGGGGCCTGCGGTTGCTCTCATTGGGCCAGACAATGTCGTGAAGGGCGTTGCGAACGCGGGCGGCCGCGGCGGTGGTCCTGAAGACGACAAAGGCATGAGTGCGAATCTGGTCGAGGAAGAACTCGACAATGACGTTATCATCAAGGGGGTCTCTTGGGGGTGTTGCGAGATCGACGAGGTGCGCCTTAACGTCCTGAGGTCGAAGGGGGCGCATCAAATTCTTGACATAGAGGGCTGTAGTAGCTGGGTGCACCGAAGGCGCAACATCTCTCTCGTAGTCCATTTCCTGCGGTTTATCCGCCGGTGTTTCCTCTCGAGGCGCGTTTGGCTCGGGCTCCGGCTCGGGCGCGGGAGCAGGTGCAGTTCCTTGATTCTTTTCCGGCTGTTGCTCCTCGTTGTCGATGTTCATAGGCGCAGGTACCTCCTGCTCCTCAACCTGAGGCTGTGATTGTTCCTCGCGCGCAGGGAAGGAGTCTCCGTTTGCCGCACCCTCGTCTGCACGGGCGCGTTTGCGCGCGATGGCTTCTTCGGTTGGCGGCGGTGTGAGAGAGCGACGTTTGCGCTTCTGTCTCTCTGCAGCTGGTGTAGCTTCGAGAGAGGGAGGAGAGGCCGCGGTCGTAGTTGCAGCTCTTGACGCTTGCTCGACAGTCGGTTCTCTGGATTGAGTACCTGCTTCCTTTCCAGGTATCGGCACGTCTGCTGTGGGGTTGGAGACTTCAGGAGCTTCCTCTGACGCCCGGTTCTTGACAGTCTCTGGTTGTTGCGGCTCGTTGGTCTCCTCTGCATTCACATCTGCCTTGATCGTATCGACTTGGTCGTTTGCCGCCTTTTCTTCTTGGGTTGTTTTTTCTTCCACCTCCGCATCTTCGGCCGCAGGTTTCTCGGCCGCTTCGACATCGGGTGTTATAGCTGCGGTTCGAGATTCATCGTCGGCAGGCTCATCAGCCATAGGTACATCTTCGTTCGCGCCCTCAGGCTCGCCCGCGTCCTCCTCTCGCGCCTGCTCCTCATCGGCTTCGACTAGTCGCGCGACAAGTTCGGTCTTGAGGCCATGCTGCTGTAGACCGCGTCGTTTGAGCTCGGCTTTCAGGTCGACGACCTTGAGCTTGGCCCAGTCGGTCATGATTTGAGGAATTGACAAACCTCGGCGGCTGTTTCTTGATGAATCTTGCTTCCAACGCTCTCTCTCATGAAAACAGGCGCAGTTTTAACGGTTCGGGGCGGCGGTCTGGGTTGAAAGGATGGAATTAGACAAAGGGAGCTGCGAAAGGCTTCCAACGTATTCAGCATCTTTCAGCCTCGTCGCAATAGTCAAGCCCACCATTGTCGCGTCGGCCAATAAGAAGCCGATGTGAAACGTGGTTATGTCAGCAATAGAGACCCACCACTTTAGACCACCCAGCTCGGGCTCCACCGCGCCGGAGTCAGCCGCCATCAACCTCTTTTCTATATGCCATGAAACACAATGACAAAGGCACGAGTGAATGTTTGCATATCCAGCTCGGATGTTGTGGAATTTTTCTGTGAAGCTTGATATCAAGCCTTGTACCATATTGGACCCAGTGCACAGTCCCTCCTGGCCCATTCATTCTCGTATATCCCATTCATGATATGCAGCTGATGGTGGATCTCCAACATGCTCAACCATGATTGTATCCACCGAGAGCGACGGATCATGAACATGTCTTTAGGACAAAGAAACACTTCGGGCTGCCAATTGAGCCCGTTGTACGACATTGATCAAGCCATCGGTGAGCACAGCAAGGTGAGCTCATGGCAGGGCATGGTCAGCACGAGCAAGAACAAAGAAAACATGGATGGCTGTGCTGTTATACGCTCGGATATCTGGCAAGCAGTCCGTCAGGGAGGGCAATGGCCATTGGCAACTCAGTCTCATGATTTACTCCCTGCAGCACTGACCCAATTGTCATTCATGGCAAAGAGCTGACACCTGGCGATACTATCACTCCCATCTCCGTCCACCCCATGAGGCCAAATCTCACATCCCTTCACCGAATCTTGTTCGCCAGCGTCACCTGAGCCCATTATGGAAATTGTCGGGCTCTTGATCCCTACACCTTTGTTTTGACTCATGTATCCAAGAGACGAGAGTGGACTGACTTGTATGTCGTTGTCTGCCGATAGCCTGATGTGCCCCTTGTCTTTTGCCCGCTCCTTGCCCCTGGCCCTGACCCTGCCCTGGCCCCCCTGGTTCATCGGCATCACACGACCTCGCCCTCATCTGCTCAGCCGGGTTGGAGCTCTCCGAGCTTGTGTGGGGCCAGCTACACCACGTCATTGCCCTTGGTGCCCGCTTTTTGTGGGATTTTTGGCGCCTTTTGTGGCCTCCACCTCCACATTTTCACTCAGACACCAAGATTCGACGACCCCGCCAGCATGTGCAGATCGTTCCGAGAGTCAAAGTGTGACCAAAACAGAAATTGAATTGAATAGAGAGCTCCTAGTCTTTTTGGGATTTTCTTAGGTTTCTCCCGCTCGTCTCCGTGAAACTACATTACAAAAAACATTGGTCTCAAATCAGGGCTATACCTGAGCCCGTCGTAAACTCTTAACTCATACAAGTCGGCACTCAATGCCAGGGATCTTAGACGTCGAGACCATCGACGACAACGCCCTTGTTCCAGGTCCACTGAAGGACTCTGGCCACCTCCGCCGCACACGCATCATCAACGAGAGCGCTGACAAGATACAGAGCTGCATCAATGCCAGAGCTGACACCCCCTGAGGTGACCACACGGAGGCCACCAAGCCGCATCGCGGCACGACGAGTGATTGACTCGCGGCGCGAGTTGGAGCCCTTAAACGACATGCTTCCCTTTCTGTTACACCAACCCAAGTCAGTTGACCGTCTCAAACTTAATGCATGACAAAGCGGGGTAAAACGGGGATGGGGGTGCGAGCACAGAGGAAATTGTTACGTACCGAGCGTTTGAAGGGCGGCGTCCGGAATCGGACTTTCGGCGGATGTAGGGGTTCTCGTCCTCGTCTCCGAGGTCGAATCGCAGGTTGTTGACGACGTAGCGGGCGTCCTCGATCACGTCGGTACGCTCCTGGAGGTTCTGGGTGGCTGCATCACTGCAGATGTTCTCAAAGGTGGTGAAGAAGTCGGGGTGGGTGGTGGCAGACAGGCCAGAGAGGATGCCCTGCTTGCCCAGGAAGAGGGCACCGGTGCACACGGAGAGGATAGTACGCTCGCGGGCGGGGTCCCGCTTCTGAAGCTCCGAGAAATCGGTAATGAGGCTGAGGGGCTCGAGCTCCTTCTCGACGACCTGCTTGGAGTTGCCGCCGACGACGACGAGGACATCAAAGTCCTCGAGACGGTCGTGGGCCTCCTTGTAGGAGATCTGGGAGCCGACGATGACACCCTGGTCCGAGATGACCTTGGGGTCAGGGCCAACGATGGTGATCTCGAAGGCCTTGTTGTCTGTAGGGGGATTGTGATCAGCGGGAGGGGTAAAAGTCAGAGGGGGCGCCATTGGGCTCACATACTCTCAGGGTCATTGAAGTCGTGGGCGGCAGTGTTGAAGACCTCGAGCGCACCGGCAAAGTCCAAAAGATCGAACTTCTCGTGGACGGCGAAAAGGACGTCAATGGGCTCGTCAGAGACGGCCGAGGTCTTGTTCGCACTCATCTTGGCGGTTTAAGTAGTGGTTTGGGAAAGGTTCGAGACTGAATCTTGTCGCTGGTATGCGTATGTAGGTGAATTAAGCAGGCAAGCACGAAAGGCGATGCTGACTGCTAGAAAGGTGTTTGTGGTGGTGAATTGGCTTTTGATCTGATCTGGATGATGATGATGATGGGAAAGAAAGAGAAGAGGAGGAGGGACAAGAGGAGGAGGAGACCGAGTTAAGTAATGGAAGGGAGCCTAGGGATGTTCTTCCCCTCACTTCATGGATTGACCTCTGGCGACTCAGCAATACTGCAACGCATCTGCAACCAGCCAATGCCTCCCCTCGCAGCCTGGACCAGAGTCAGAGTCGAGTGGCTCGATTCCAGGTCAGATGGGCACCTCTGGGACAGATTCCACAAGACGTACGGCTTCGAGTGGGTCATCACGCCAGCAGCCCGGGCGCCAGAGAAACTCGCAGGCCTTTGCCGTGCATCCATCCATCGATCATACGCCCACTAAAAAGTACTAGCCCACTCTGGTTTGCGGGGTTATTAGTGCGGCGGCACGGCATCCCAGCCCATCCATCACCTTAAGTCGAGTCGGCGAGGTACCTTGCTGTAGGTACCATCCGCGCCGCACCGCACCCAAGGTGAGGCAGGTATCCACTCTTCCGGAAGACGGAAGGTACCAACCGGTCATCTGCCGCCGCCTCAGGCTTAGCCATTTTCGCTTAGCACCCCTAGCCACTGAAACCCCCTGTGGCTGGCCGCTGCCACGCCCGGCAACCAGCTGCTTTCAGTGACCTCCCAGGCCACCTCCCGCTAATTCTCAGTCGTCGTCGCTGCCCTCCGAGGCTTATCCCCCACTTAGCTCAGCCAGAAACGGACCACCTGGCCTGCGCCAAAAATCAGCTGTCCATCCATTCAATGTCCGACGCCGAGAGCGACCGAATAGCTTCACCCAGAATAAACCCCGGGAGCTTCAGTAACTTAGTTAAAGATCCACTCTGTACGGGCCTCATCGCCTCGGTCTGCTCACCTTGAGTCTCGCAAGCCCGGATGAGGCCGTCACGCCAGTCATGGCTTCATCGGCGTACGTCATCTTGACCCCTAAAATTCTTCCATCGCAAGTCGTCGCGAGGGCCTTGTCCTGCAGCTCGACCTCATGATCGTCCATTCCATCTCCCCCTTTGACTCCTGCGACATCTCGGCCATCCGCTGACCATCATCTCCACTTGTGTAGGTCGCTGAAGGATCTGTCCAAGGCGATCGTCGCCTTCCTCGCCGAGCCGACCGCCTCACTCCCCGACGAATTGACCCAAACCATCGACGCCTATCTGCGCCGACACCAGAAACACGATGAAGCTTCGGCCGATCGCCTCCAAGAGGAGCTCTTGTCCATCTTTGACAAGCACGTCAAGGACACGCCGGTTATCTATGCGCCTTGGTTGAGCATCCTGCGACAGCTGCTGTCTGTCCTTCGAACACCTGAGCGCATCTTCACATGGTGGGATTCTTGCTCAGAGATCTTGGCCAAGGGATACCCCGAAAAGGGCGTTGTGGAAGAGTCTCTGGCCATCCTCATGGAGATCATTTCTATTGCCGAGGAGAACCACGAGACTTCGGATGCCGACCTTGCTTCCAGCCCTTTGATCGACCGCCTTTTCACAAGATGGATGGAGAGGCTCTATCCAGCTGCCACTGAAGCAGTCACGAACCTTGAATGCAATGAAAAGATCACTCGGGAGGCTCTTGTTGAGTTCGGGAAGAGACATCCAAAGGTTAGTGTTTCAACACCTTATCTGCGCCGACTCATCTGACCTGATCAAGGACTTGTTCACTGCGCTGGACCGCTACTTTGTCAAAAGACAGTATCGAAAGGCAGTTTTAAGATTCTTGGGAGACTACCTCCAAAGCCAGCCTCCTCATATTCACCAGATCCTCCAGACACCCTTGTTTGGTGATATCCTCAGATGCCTGCAACAAGACACCTCAACCACCCTTGTGTCGGCTGCTCTGACCGTCCTCATCATGCTGCTACCGCATATGCCCAGCTCGCTAGTCCCACATCTTCCTACCTTGTTCAACATCTACGCAAGATTGTTGTTCTGGTCGCGGGAACGCGCAGGGATAGTCGAGCCACAGTCTGAGGATGCCGATCAGGCCAGCTGGGAGGTGTTTAGCTACCAGGCCGAAATCGACGACCATCCTGTGTTTCACCTTCAAAACTACTACACCGTTCTTTATGGCCTATATCCTATCAACTTCATGGACTACATCCGGAAGCCTCAGAGATACTTGCGACATGCGAACGTTGCAAACGCCAACGACATGGAAGTGCAACCTACAGAAATCAGAGATCAGTCTGAGAGATTCCGAAGATGTCATTTGCTTCACCCAAACTTCTATACCCTCACCATTGATTCAGAGAAGACGGACTTCGGACGTTGGATCAAGAGCGAAGCCCCCGAAGTCGTCGCTGAGTGCATGGGTCTCTGCCTCACCACCGAATCCAACCAAGTGCTTGGACAAGGCTTGCCATCTATTCCTGTGCCTGGAACTACACCGATGAGCGAGGGATCTGCCAAGGATAGCCAAGATTCAGCACTGCTCAGCTTGGCGACAACTGAGAACCAGGATGGATATCGCCTCCCTCAATCTGCAAGCATGGAGTCACTAGCAAGCAGTCGTCGGCCTTCAGCTTTGATGCGACAAGGATCTCAGTCAAGTCACCCGTCCACCCGCGACTCAATAGATGCCAAGATGAGAGAGCCAAGTGCTGATAGTCCGACTCTACCGCCTCACCTTACACAATCGTCGTCACATACGCAACTACAGGACATGATCCAGTCCAACAAGGCCATCAAGTCGGGTCTCCATCAGTCCTTGGCCAACGACAGCGTACCATCACTATCACTGAGTCACCAAGAGTCCGTGGCGGAGCGACCTGGCGCATCGTTGCTAGCAGCACCGCCGACAATAAGCTCGCCTCTCTCACTAACAGATACGAGCACTCAAGTTGCCCATCTACAACGCCAGATACTTCTACTGCAGAACGATCTCAACTTTGAAAGATTCTTGAAGCAGCAACATATGGCTCATATTGGCGACTTGCGAAGGCGACATATGGAAGAGGCGGTGACAGAGGCAGAAACCCAGAATCTCCTCATCACGAACCGCCACTTGAAACACCGGTTTGAGGAAGCGAAGAAGGCCGAGATGCAGGTCCGGAGAGACTCGGAGAAGAGTCGTGCCCTCGCAAAGAAGTGGGAAGCTGATCTTTCTACCAAGCTCAAGAAGCTACGTGACGAGTCGAAGCGACTCAAGGCTGACTTTGAAGCGCTTCAAAAAGAGTTGGATGGCTCCAAGGCAGAACGCGACAAGTTGCGCGTCCTCCTTTGCGAGGCCGAAGTCAAGGAGCTCAACTCGAAGCAAAACATGCAATCTGTTGAGATCCACAGTGCTGAGATTGATCGACTCAAGAGCGAGGTAGAGAGATTGACATTGGTGGAAAGGGATCACCAGGCCAAGGAACTTGAGCGGCAGAGGGCCATCAACACAGCTACGGAAGCCGAGGGCAAGGTCGAGGCATTGACGCTACAGCTCGCCAGCCGCGACAACGAGGTGGAACGCAGTAGGAAGCTGTTCCAGTCTCAGGTGGCAACACTGCAGGCCAGACTATCAGAAGCACAAGAAGGGCGGAGCCGAACTCCCCCTATAGGGAAAGAAGCCATCGAGACCCTTCTCGCAGCGAGCCGAGAAAAGCAAGCTGAGCTGCAGAAGCAATACGACCTCCTGATGCGCAAGTACACGGCTCTCCAGTCGTCTCTGTTGGATATGCAGACTGGGGCGACGCCAGGGCAGCTCAGGATCGAGACGTCAAACGCATCAGAAGGAGACGCCGAAAGTTTGTCTATGTCGACAAGTCCGGTCATGATGAAGACACGACCACAGCGTGTGCTGTCGAGCCAGGATGTGGAGGGCACAGCATACAACGTGACGCCGCCTCTGGATCAGAAACCAGGGACGCCCTTATCACCTAAGTCAAGTGGTTGGGCTCATCGACCGGGGTCGCCGCTAGGGACGGACGGATCTGCTTCGGGGTCGCTCTCGATGAGTCCGGACCAGCGGTTTGGCCGTAGCGAGTCAGGACGGCTGATGGCCAGGAGCCATTCAGATCTGTTTGCGAGCGCTTCACACAACAGGCTTCGCAAGGACTCGAAGGATAAGGTACGAGAGGAGAGCGTTGCAAAAAAGGACAAGAAACCGTCGGGTTTTAGAGGGATCCGAGGTTTCGTATATGAATCAGGAACATGACGACTATATTTAGCGAAGACGACAGATAGACGGGCCAACCAGGAGTTGGCGTTTCTGCATGACTATCTTTTATAATTTATCTGGCTTTTGTAGGCATTGGATCGCACTAGTCGAGTTCATCGCATGTATGTGTTGTGGTTGTTCACCCATCGATTAACACGATGATCTACGTGAGACGTTGATTGATCCTTGAGCATGTGGATCAGACGACGAAATATAACATGTTATGTAAAAGTTCCGGTTTACCCCGTATTGTTTTCTTCCATTCATGAGATAATTCTGCAATAAACTTTTGAAGAGATACAAGGGAATTTGCTGAGGATAGCCAAATCTCTGTCTTTGGTGGTATTGACACCACCATCACACACACAGGAACGTGACACCTCTGGCATATTCAGAACGGGAGGGATCCAAGGATCATTTCTTCTGATAGGATTCTCTTGATGAGTTTGTCATAGATACCAAATATCATGAGTATGACAACAAGCTGCAGGGTAGTTGGTCACTCACAAACAACCCCACCAGTGCTTTGAGCATCCATGTTACCGAGACACAGTGATCAAGAGCCAGCTAGAGAACTCAGCTTCGCCGGTTATCTACTTATGTGAAGTTGAATCAACTGAACAGTGAGAGAACTTGAGAAAGCAGCCGTCTGGTGCTGAGCAGTTTGAGTCGTGGTACGGACATTGTTCTCCAACAATTGGTCGGCTTCCGTAGCTCAGTTGGTTAGAGCGTCGTACTAATACTTCAGTTTACACTGTAATATCGGTGATGCGAAGGTCTCAGGTTCAAGCCCTGGCGGGAGCAATCCCAACGCCTTCCAATTGTTTTCTTTTTGCCATTTTTTGCATCATCTCATGATATTTCGTGTCGTGGTGTTGGTGTTGTTGATATGAAAAGTCTGGGGAAGTGAGGAGTCTTAGGTAAACAGGGCTGAGGAGAGTGTGGGGAACGTTTGAAGCTTATTGGACATCGGGAAGGAAGTTGACCGACTGGCTCCTTCCCTTTCTTTTCGTTTTTGCCCGACGCATGGATGTTAATCTCCGGGGAGTTGGAACCAGTGATGGGCATGTCCGCTTGAGGGAAGAGAGAGAGAGAGAGAGGTGCTGTTATTAATAAGATCGCGATCTTGGACCAGCTGAGCCCCTGACTGTGCGTCATGCTGTCTTGGGCGTGACGGGCTGAGGGCATGTCACGTTCATTCAAGTTTCCCCACTGACTGGTTCAGAGACGAGTCCATGGAACAAACAATGGGCTCTCGTGCGAGTTCTTTCTCACCCCTGTGGATCACGGGCCCAAGATTGGGCGACAGACCAGGGGGGGCGCAGTTGCGGGGGAAGTGCGGTCGCCCCGAGGAATGTTTTCAGTGCGACGCATGTTTTTGTTCCATCGTGGAACAGAAAGATAAGGGATTTTTGAATGTTGAAGCTGCTTGGCGGGCAAGATGTCATTGAGCATGAGCCCCCCCCGACTGCAGGATGGATGCATGTGTGCGCACGTACATTAAAACATCCATGAAATGGCATGCATGGCCGATCTGGTGGTTCTCTTGTAGTTTTCAGCCCACATGGTGGATTTTACCCATGATAGGGTATTTCACGAGCTGAGCTGCTGTTGTGTGTGTCTCCTGTCAATGAAAGATGGCGGTGAGGAAATAAGCTAAGCTAGCAATTGTTTATTTTGTTGAGCAATAGCTGAATGTCCCTAAACAACTCAAGGTGGTGGAGGAATCGAGAGAGTCGATTGGCGATTAATGACGTAGTTGAGAACCACCACGTGAAGCTTTCCCCCATTTTTACTCTGGGACGCTAGCGAATGTCGTCAGCGGGGGTTTGGTCTTTGCGCCTGAAGCGACAGGGGGAGAGAAGCATGAGGATAATAATATCATGAGAGTGTGATAGAGTATAGGGGTGTAATTGAGTTGAAGTGTCAATTGTTGAGAATCAACTTTTTCTTCTCTTGATGCCTAATCTTGATGACTTGCTTGTCCGGGTATCGCCGCCGCCGTGGCCGTTGTTTGATGGTGGTTGCGAGTGAGGATTTGCTTTTTCCCGACTTAGGTTGTGTATTGTTGCTCTTCTTCTTCAACACCATGAGATGGGTCGTGATTCTCTTCTTCCCCTCTCCTCATTCCTCTCTCTCTCTCTCGAAGAGACAAAAAAAAAGACCTGGTAGCCTTGTTGATTAGCCTTGTGCTAGGCTGTCGCATAACCAACAAAACAAAATAGGCACACACACACACACCACCACCACCATCAACCACGAGGACCGAAATTTGTTGTTGTTGCGGCCCTCTTTTTCCTTTTTGTCCATTTATCTTTTTTTTTTTAACCCTCTGCTTTCCACACACACACACCCCCCCTCACCCAGAATCTCACCCTCCTTTTTTTACTCTCACTCTCTCTTTTTTTGCTTCTTTCTTCCCTCCCTCTTCTTTTTTTCGTGTGACTCAGGTTGTTGTTTTCATTTCTCTTTTAATTTATTTTCCTTTTCAACTCAAACCCAGAGGGCCATCCTCTTTCAAACCTCTGGGCGCCCCTCCCCTCATCATGTCGTCGCTCGAGGCCAAGATCGTCGTCCTCGGCGCCCAGGGCGTCGGCAAGACGTCCCTCGTCATGAGGTACTGCAAGGGCGCTTTTGACCCGGCAAAGATAACTTCTACCGTCGGCGCGAGCTTCCTCGCGAAGCGCGTCGTAGACTCTGACTCGGACACTGTCGTGCGCCTGCAGATCTGGGACACAGGTTTGTCACCTCTATACTGTTCTCTTGGGGAATACTGACAGAAATAGCCGGCCAGGAACGCTTCCGATCCATCTCTCGTCTCTACTACCGTGGCGCCAACGCCTGCATCCTCTGCTACAGCATCACCGACGCCCACTCGTTCGCAGAGATGGGCGTCTGGCTCACCGAACTCCGCCGTAATCTCCCCAACGACGTCGTCCTCCACGTAGTCGGCACAAAGGCCGACATCGTCGCCCGCGACCCCTCGGCCCGTCAGGTCCCCTTCGAGCGCTGCATCGCCTACGTCGCCGAGAACCTCGCCCCGGGAATGGGCAGCACTCCGCCTCCGACCGCGACCCCCTACCGCGACCCTACGCCCTTTTTGGGCTCCCACGCCATGTCCCCTCCGACCATCGAGCCCCGCAGTCCTAGTTCGAAGCGTAGTTCGGGCTTTTGGGCACAAGAAGTAGGCTGGGATGCCTGTCACGAGATCAGCGCTGAGACGGGTGAGGGTGTCGAAGAGGTGTTCCGTGTCGTCACCCGTAAACTCGTCGAGCAGAACCGCAAGATGCAGCAGGCTCTCCTTACAGCCACCGCTATTCCCGGCACTCCGGGCTACGAGACGGGCATGGACGGGGGATACTTTGATGGCGCAAACCCTCGATCCAGTTTCCGCGTCGGCCGTGATCGCCGCAGCTGGCTCTTTTCCCCGGGCTTCTCTCCAGCCGTCACAGTCGAGCAGGCCGGCACCCAGGAACAAACCCTTCCGGATGGCTGGAATCACAAGGAGCGCAAAAAGTGCTGCTAAAGGACCCTGCGTCAAACGCGCGAAACTAGAGGGGACACTGAGGGTGAACGATGTAACCCCTCTAGAGAATGGCGTGTCTACGAACGAAGCAACAAAAACAACCAAACTAACTACGAGACGAGCGAAAGAGTTCAGGATGGATGGATCAAGCGAGCGCATGCTGTGTGATACCCGGTGATTCTGGTTCTGGTTCTGCTTTTTTGGGAGGGAATGGTTTTCAAAGCATTGGGGTGTTTTTTTTTTCTCTCTACTGATCTTTTGGTTACCCCACGATATAGCTTGTTTTTCTTTGTTTCTCTTCTTTTGCTCTCATGACGCATCGGGCGTTTCATGTTTTTGTTTGTCTTTCCTTCGCTAGGAGTTGGAGGATTATCGGTCATGAGGCTGGGCGGGCGTGGTCAAGCTTGCATCACGACATTTCTTCAGGGGATATAATAGGGGGGAAAGGGGAATCATTGGGGGGTGTTTTTTGTGTGTCTTGGCCATGGTTGTGTTATGGCCTTTTTTTTTCTCTCACGAGACGTTTCTTTTTTCTATATCTTAGCTCTCGGGTCTCTACCCAAATTTCTCTCTTCTCATCTTCTTCTCTCTTGGGTTCATGTCATCGTCTTTGTTACATGTAGCATATGGGTCGCCGCAAGAGTCTCGGTCTAACCCCCAGAAACACCATTTCCATTGTGTCAATACATAAATAGACTAAATTCACTTTGATCCAGACGCCGCTGCCTTCTTTGACTGAACCTCATCGTCGACCGTAGGCGGCGCGGGGATATCAACACCCTCGACTCGGTACTCAAGACCTGGGTAGGCGTCACTCACGACAAGGACGTCTAGCTTGCGGGCTTGTCCAGCCTCGGCCGGAGGAAGCTTGATACTGGTCCTGGCTGTTGGCTTGCCACCACTCTGAAGCTTGCGGTTGGGGTTCGTAGTCCAACCAACTCGCTTCACGGCCATGACCTCGTCACGGGCTACATCGGCAACGATTACAAACCAGCTCTCTGTCTGTGGCTTGGGGAACTTGGGGGCGTAGATGCGGGCTTCCCTCTCCACAAGTGGGTTGAGTCGCTTCAAGCCGATTGTCACCGAGAGGGCGGTGGCCTCATCGATGGAGACGGATACGTTAGGGAGGATTGACACGGCGCGTGCGAAGCGGCTGTGCTGGCTGGTCGGGACAGAGAGCTTCTTAGCTAACTGCATCGCCTGCGGGCGGGTGAGGGCGCTGATCTTGGAGAGAGGCGTATCATTCTTGGCATCAATGTCCACCGAGGGGAGGATAGAGACGGGAGGGTCAGTGGGCCAGCGAGCTGACTTGATAGACTGGAGAAGAGCCATCATCTGCAGGCAACTGGACAGATACCCGAGCTCGGTGAGGACATCGATGGAGGCCTGAACGATACGGATGGCCTGGTCGAGGACACTGGTCTGATCACCCACGTAATCAGTGATGGGAAGCTCAATCTGCGACATGTGCGCCTGAAGTAGCAGGAAGGCTTTCACATGGGGATCCCACATGGGAAGTCCAAAGGCATGACCAGGGAAGGGGAGGTTGTCCGAGAGCGTGCTGTTGACGAGGTCCTCGTTGTGACGAACAGGGAGCTCATCGTATTCGGTTGCGCGGGACATCCAGGAGAGCACATCAAGAAACGAGGCCTGCGCCTTGGCGTGACGAACGAGGTGACGGATGGTCTTGTGGGAGAGATAGTAGTAACTCATAATCTTTCCAAGCGGCGTGGGATCGACGTCGCCGTTGGGGAACACCTCGACACACTTGGAGTCTGCCAGCTCGCTGAGCGACTTGTTGACCATCTCAATCATGTAGTCGTTGGCGAGCTGCTGCGCGGCGATACTATTGTGCTCCTCAGCCGAAATCTCGAGACCATAGTACGACGGGTTCTTGTGCAATCTCCGGAAGAAGAAAGTCCATGTAAGGTAATCAAGGGCGTCCTGCTTGGTGATGATGGTCTCAGCAGACACCTCGGCGCAAAGATGGTTATCCAAGACGGTGTGCAGCGAAGACTCAACAGGGAAGCCAGTGTGGAGGAAGTGCTTATAAAAGTCCTTCTTGGAGTCCTGCGTAAAGATGCGAGCAACTCCAGAGTTGTCAAACTGAGGACGACCAGCTCGTCCCAGCATCTGCAGCACATCTGTCAAGTCCATGTCTTTGTAGGCCTCGATCTTGGCGTCAAAGAACTGCGTGCCCTTGACGACGACGAGATGGGCGGGCAAGTTGACACCCCAGGCGAGTGTGCTGGTGGCAACGAGGATCTGGATCTTGTTGTTGAGGAACAGTTCCTCAGCCAGTTGGCGATCTGACTCGACGAGACCGGCGTGATGCAGTCCGATGCCAAAGTTAATGGCCTCCTTGAGAGCATCATCCTTGACGCGAGAGAGATTTAACTGCAGGTCATCTTCGTCCATGTGAAGGAACCGACGGGGATTATCCTCCATTCCACAAAAGTTGATGAGATCCTTGGCAGTAAGACGTGTCTGTCGTCGCGAGGGCACAAATACAATGACAGGCTTGTCAGGGCTGTGGTTCTTGACAGCTAGGAAGGTCGGGCGGTTCATGGACTGCATCAGTGGACAGAAGCCCCTGACTTCTGGGAACCCATCGATGTACAGCTCCAGGGGAACGGGACGAACCGAGTGCTTAAAGTTAAAGAGGCCCTCCTTGACACCAAGCCAGTTGCCGAGGTCTGTCGCATTGGCGCAGGCAGTCGACATGCCCAGTAGACGCACGGCGTTCTTGGTTGAGGAAGCGATGTAGTTCATTCGTGAGACGATGATCTCGAGAATGGGACCTCGATCGCCTGCCAAGAGATGAATCTCATCAATGATGACCAGACTGACCTGTCGCACATATCCTCTCGTCTGCCACGAACGCGAGATACCGTCCCACTTCTCAGGAGTCGTAATGATGACATCGGCGTCTTGGATTGTTCGAGTATCGGGTGTGTTGTCACCAGTCAACTCGACCAGCTTCAACCCCAAAGGCCGCGCCAGACGAGCACCCCAGTCCTTAACACGCTCTCGGACAAGTGCCTTCATCGGGGCGATATAGACAACCTTGGACTTGGGCCTCTCCCTGAACGCCCACCACATGGCCAGTTCAGCAGCCACAGTCTTTCCACTGCCGGTGGGTGATCCGAGGAGCACGTTCGCCGGGGTATGATAAAGCGTGTGGAAGATCTGAGTCTGCATGGGGTTGAAGAACTGGAACCTCTTGGCATATATATCCTCCAAGGCTGGGTTCTTGAGAGCCGAGATTGGCAGCGGCTGCAGATTCAACAGATCCGTATAGACACTCTCGGTGTCTGGTCGGATGAGATGTCGAAAGGAGACTGGCGTGACCGTTTCCGCACCAAGCCATCTGTCAGACACGGCTCGGACGTAAATCTGCTTCGGCAGGGGGTCTGAGAGAGGAATGGTAAAGTTCAGCTCGTGATCATCATGGAGCTTTCTCCTGTTAAGAATGAAGAACTCATGATGATAGATTTCTGACGTCTCCGAGTTCTCAACCCAAACGTAGAAGGACTCGGAGGTGCCATGGATCTGATCGTGCCACTTGAAATCAGGAATCACGTAGAGCTTGATACGCAGAACGTCTCTGTTGAGGGGGGCAATCTCGGCCTCGACGTGAACCGTGGGGAAGTTGTTGAGAATCCTGGCAATGTTCTTGCCGGCACCTTGGTTGTGAATCAAGCCGCCAATCTCAGCCGGCTCCATGTCCTTCATGGCCTCAATCGTCAGGCTCTCCTTAGCATCGAGCTGGTTAAGAACAGATTTTGCTAGGTCGAATTGATGAAGGGGATGCTGGAACGGCCAGATACGCTTCTCAATCGACTTTGCCAGAGTGAGCAGCACTAGGCATTGATGACCCCATCGACGGTTGAGAGCGAGCATGAAAAGAGCTCGGCAGATTCGGCCTGATTGCTGAGCAACATAGTTCATATCGTTTGAAAGGGCGAAATCCTCGGGCTGACTTCGAGAGATGTAAGATTGGAGAAGAATGTTAGTCTTCGCCTGAGGAGTGTCGATGCCTCCATCCACATCGCAAGGGATGATTTCCTTTCGCAAGTGAGTCAACTCCTTCTCTTCACTGTCTCTCGACTGGATGTTGTCAAATTCTCCACTCATACTGATCATCTTTAGAATGTCTGCCTCTGTAGCTTGGGGCTGCATCATGGCGTTGAACACCTGAATACTGGTGTGAAGTATATAGTACTGGCTTGCAATTCGACCAATGTCCTTGCTGCGCAGTTCGTCTGTTCTCTCGTTGTAGATGATCATCTGACACTGCTGCAGCGTCTTGGCAGCCTGGATAGCAAGTTGACGTCGTCTCTGGACTAGATTAGGGTCATCTCGAATCTCCGACCACTCGATACCATAGGTCATTGGGCTCCTCTGCATGCGAACAAACAGATACGAGTATCCAATCCACTGGACTGCATCGGGGATTGAAGTCACAGTTCCCAGTGCAATCTCGGCGTTCAAGTTGTCCACTAGCTTGGTAGAGAACTTGGATTCGATAGGCTGCTGCTCTGTCACGGCAGTCAAGTAGTGTGTGAGTTTATCGTGAGTGGTGCAGATCATGCCAATACCTGTGTCTTCGAACTGAGGACGACCAGCACGACCAAAGATCTGCAACACGTCGAGAATTCCGAGGTCGACGAATTTACCATCTTGAGCACTGTAAACCTGGGTTCCCTTGATAACAACTGCCGCGGCAGGCAAGTTGACACCCCAGGCCAGAGTGGCGGTACAACAGAGAACCTTCAAGACACCCTCTCCGAACAGTCTCTCCATCAGATTTCTGTCAGATCTTGCCATACCAGCGTGGTGAACACCAATGCCCATTGACAACAACTCGCGGATCTCCTTGGATTTGGACTGCTTGATATCTCGAGCAGCTTGGTCGTAACCAGGGTGATAAGAGGGATCAAATAGATCTGCACACATCGCCTCCATAGCTTTTTGGTTCAGCATGCGAGCCGTGAGCATGGTATCTCGTCGTGAGTGAACAAACACCATAACTTGATGATCACGCTCAAGCATCTCCTTGACCTTGTCAAAGGCGACTTGGTCAAGGTTTTCTTTGGATTGTTTGGATCCGGCCTTGCCCTTGACACCAATGAAATGCTGCTCAAGCGGCACAGGTCTGAAAGACGAATCAAAGTAAAACAGGCCGGCATACTTGTTGACCTTGAGGAAATCGGCCACATCGACGTAGTTGGGCAGTGTGGCACTGAGACCGATGATTCGGATGAGCGATTGAGTGCTCTCAACCTGTCTTTCCGTTCGGGCCACAAGCGATTCAAGGACAGCACCTCTCTCGTCGTGAAGCATATGGACTTCATCAATGATGAGGAGGCGGACTTTCTGGACGAGCTCGGTATCACCAGTTCCCTTTCGTGTAACGACATCCCACTTCTCAGGGGTTGTGACGATGATCTGAGTCTGGATAATCTCAGCCTTTGTCAGTTGCATATCACCAGTGTACTCTCGACACTTGATGCCAAGCCAAGCCAATCGTTTGCCCAGCTTCTCCGTGACTTCAGCAGCAAGAGCCTTCATGGGAGCAACGTAGACGATTTTGAAGTCTTCGGCATTGACGAAAAAGTCGGTGGCCGCTGGATCCTCAAATGGGTTGGGCTCAACGTTTTGAGCAATTGTTTGCAGAATGGTAAGCATGGCAGCATCAGTTTTACCCTGGATAATTAGCTTTGAAACTCTCAACATCGGACGAAAGACTTACAGCACCGGTAGGGGCACAGATCAACATATTCTCACTGGTCTTGTGTGCAACAGGATATACAAGACTCTGCATGCGGTTGAGCGTCTTGTAACCCTTGAAAGTGTTTCGACACAACCCATTGAGCTCCTTGATGGGGATAAGTCTCTGGCCTGGGCCAAGGACACCCTTTCGACCAGCCGGGATAGAGTACTCCTCGTACTTGTCAAACTGCTTCCGCTCACTACCCACTGGCAGACCATACTTTTTTCCAGCGTAACTGAGGGTGTTTCCAGCGCTGTATGACTTGTAAACGTGAGGATAATGAGGCTCTTTGGAATGAGCTGGCGCAAGAGTGGCAGTCTTGTGTGCCAGGTCTTGACGACGGAGAGCATCCTCCCTCTGGGACCTGTTCAAAAGCCTGGGTGCAGTTGAGGATTGTTGGTTTTGGCTGTTGACAGCAGAAACAATTTCGTCTCTGTGACCTAGGACTTCAATGATAAAATCGAGATCGTCGAATCCGACAAGGTCGGTGAGTTGGATTTGAAGCTCATCGTCGGAGCGACTGGACGACAAAACACTCATAATCTGACTCTCGAACACATCGGCAGAGAGACCATTCTTGGCCGCAATACCAGAACACTTTATGGCGAACCATTCCGCGCTGTAATCAGCTACAGCCGAGCCGTCAATGGCAGCCTCTCCATCGGCAAAGTCGCTGCTGAAAGCATCCTGGTCATCGTCCGAGATAAAGTCCCAGACATCCTGACCACTGTTTCCAGAAGAGTAACCGCCAAACTCGTCTTCATCGAAATCTCCATCGACGGGGCCGTTTTCCTTGGGGATCTTGAGGTTGGCGATGGCCTCTTGCATAGCTGCAAACTGTTCCCTCCACTGTGCCTCGGCGGCACTGAGTTCCGAAGACTCCATGATTGGGTTTTGTGAATGACAAAGATAGTTTCTGTATAGGTCCCCGCGTGATCGAAAAAAAGACGTATATTCTGCGTAATGTGTGAAAGAATTCAATATCTTGCTGCCTGAACAAGCAGCAGTCGCGGCCTTTTTGATGTCGCTGACCTTGACTGAAGTTGCTTGTCTTGGATTGGTTCACGACGGTGACCCTCGTAGAGTCATACCGCTCTGATAACCCCCACCTCGCTGTTGCAAGCCCCCGCCACAGGGCGCCACAGAAGGCTCAAAACCACCTAAACTTGGCAATCGTAGCGGCCTAGACAAGGACCCCGTCAGCCCGTCGTGGGGAACATGTGACGCCCTGACCCGGGGCCTGGCCTAAAGTCCTACCGACCTCCGTGTGAACGACGGGCGGGCATGGGCGCATCTATCTAGCCGGGCTGGCCTCATTCTTCCTTTTTACATATAACCTTCCCGCCTTCTCCTATCGTCGCCCGCTTGCGCTCCCGACCGCATACTCTCTGTTCTCTACAACCCCAATCGCACGCCTATTATCGACTCAATTCCGCCATCATGAAGCTGCACTACATCGGCGTACGCTACAACACACCCATCCCCAGTGCCCCTCACCGACCGACCGAGTTGGGCTAACACAGCTTGTTGCGACCAGATCCTCCGAAACGAGAGCCAGCCCGCTCACGAGATTGTCGCTGAGAAGGAGCTCAGCAGCTACTCACGATTCACACGCAACAAGTCAGTCCCAGCCCTGGGATCTGGTTGCAGGTCCCAACGCATAACGCCCAACTAACCCAATCTCTAGCTATGGCGAGTTCATGACCCTTTTCGCAAAGACCGTCGCCGAGCGCACTCGTCCCGGCCAGCGACAGGATGTCGAGGAGCAAGGTACATACGCTCCTTTCACACAGATCGTTTAGACGCTCACGCGCATCCTTACAGACTACACCTTCCATGCCTACGGCCGCACCGAGGGCGTCTGCGGCATCATCATCTCGGACCACCAGTACCCTGCCCTCGTGGCGCACCAGCTCCTCAGCAAGGTCGTCGACGAGTTCCTCTCCAAGAACCCCCGATCCGGCTGGGCCAGCGGCACACCCACCCTCGTCATGCCCGAGCTCAAGGAGTACCTCGAAAAGTACCAGGATCCCCAGCAGGCCGACAGCATCATGAAGATCCAGAAGGAGCTCGACGAGACAAAGATTGTCCTCCACAAGACCATCGAGAGCGTGCTACAGCGAGGCGAGAAGATTGACGACCTGGTGGCCAAGAGTGACGGCCTGAGCGCTCAGAGCAAGATGTTCTACCGTATGTTTACCCCCTCCTTTTCGGTCTCTCGGGCGTCCATGATCCCCGGGGTGTCAAACTTGTAGCAGCTGACTAACGTTTCATCCCGACAGAGCAAGCCAAGAAGCAGAACTCGTGCTGTGTTCTGATGTAATGAAATCATTTCGTTTTTCCGGCGTTGAACGTGGCTTCTTTTCAGCATACATGGGAATGTCGGTATTGAGATTGGTTAACTACCTACCTATTCGTGCGGCGCAGATACTTTCCAATCGTTTTCGTCCACCATTCGTTCGCGGGGCCATGTCGTTTCGTTACAAGCTTAACTAGACTTTTTTGATATGGGGCAAGGGAGGACATCATCAATCACATCACATAACATCACATCAACTACGCGTGGGAGCCTCGGCGGGTAGAGTTGCTAATGATGGGAGAATCGTGCCTTGTATTTCTTTTATATAGTCCCAACAAACGGACACAGAGATGAAGTTGAAAAAAAAGACGTGCCGACTATATGTGAAAAAACCCTTTCTTGAAAAAATCCCGTTCTTGAAAGAAAATTCGTTCCTAAGAAAAAAAACCCCATCCCCCCTTTGTGACAAAAACTCCAGCAAGATGCTTGCTTCCAGGGGGTTTCAAGTTTTCGCTCTCCCTGTCCTGCCAATCCGATGCTTCTCCTGCGCCTTGCTGCAACTCGTAACTCGTGGTATTCCCAATCTTGGCCATCAAGGCTGCTTGTTTTGCTTGCTTGCTCTTTAACAAAAAAGACAAAGGGAAAAACGTTTGTTTTGGAGGGATGGTTGCCCTGAGGTGGATGCAAGAGGTTGACTCATGCCAGTGAGGCCTCTGCGAGTTGGTTGCTGCCAGAGCTTTTGAAAAAGGGGTATTTTGTAAAAACATGTGGGTGAAAAGAAGTATAAGAAGGTCTAAAATGTCCAACATAGGGAAGAAAAGGTAAGGTAAAGGTGTTGTTGTTCGTGAAATATGGTGTCTCTTCAAGGTCCCTCGAGAATCACCCTCTCACTCTTGCGGTGCATCTGCCATGTTTCTGGCGAGTGGGCCAACTCCCCCCTAGGATGCACAAGCACTGGAGTTGCTGTCTTGGTCTCGGCGAGGCGCTCGTTCTTTTCGATGGGAATGTAAGCCCCGGCTGGCGCCATGGGATTGCTGTCACCTCTTCGTCTCACGCTCGGGTTGCTCTTCAAGGGATGGAGCATCTTGCGCTGCTGATGCGATACGCTAATCTGGCGGGCGATGGAGATCTCGACGGCGTTGCGGAGGGCATCCTCGGGGTTATTTTCTGAAGGGGGTCTGATGACGGTGATTTTATCCGGTGAGGCTAAGGATGACGGAGGAGAGAGCTTCTTGGAGGTTTCAGGGCTGGTTGATGTGATGGATGCTGGAGGAGAAACCATGCTCCACGAAGGTTCTGAGGGTGACAGTTGAGGGTGCCCCCGTATAAAACGGGCTTCTGAAGCCTCGTCGTCTGTGTGCGCGGGAGAATCGAGGATAAGGCTAGAGGTGTCGGGCGTGAAAGGAGAAGGCGCCTTTGAACGAGCGGTAGGTGAGATGAGCACAGGTGATGTTCCTCGGGTAGGAGTGAGTCCGTTTCGCCTGTTGGGAGAAGAGGCTGCTCTGCGTACGCTGAACTTGGAGACGAGTTTCGGTGCGTTCTGAGACGGCTTTGGGACCTGGACGATTCGGGCCTGTGCGGTTTCTTGTACCTCATCCTGGAAAGCTGCTTGCACGGGCGATATGAGAGCGGGGGATGTGTGGGCTCGGTGCCGAGGAGAAGGTAGCGGCTTCGATGTATCTGAGTCAACTACAATGGTCGGTGAAGGCTGAGGTGAAGTTGCTCTTCGGGGCCGTGAGTGATCGTCGTATCCCTCAGCAACCCCATCGCCAATCGTTTGGAGACGGTCCAATGTGGCATGTCGTCGAGCAAGAAGCGATGAAGCGGACGAGGTCGTGGCCTGCGTTTGCAGCACACCGTTAAACATGACACTATATCGCTCCATCTTTATGCTGGGGATCTCGATATCAAGCAGAGACGCCGTAAGTTGAGGCATCGGGGGTACTGGGGGAGGTGAAGGAGGAGGAGGAGCTGCCGCTGCCGCCTTTTCTGCTCTTCTCCTCGCCGAGTCACCACGTAGGGCTCTTAATGACATCTTGCGACCTATACCCCCTGATGAACTCGACTCCTTCTTCACCTCCTTTGAGGGTTTCCTCTCGATGCCTGTTGGCCTTTCTTTTATGAGTTTGCCTGGCGACAAAGGCTTGAGGTCTGTCGGAGTTTTCAAGTCCGCTGGTATCGGCGGTGGTGGTGGTACTTCTGGCTCATTCGGTACAGGTTCTGTCTGAGATCGTATGACGATGGGGGTGTGCTTTGGTGTTTTCCTCTGGTCATGCACCGTGCCTCCAGAGGCAAGCGACGTTGTAGATACATTGGGCGTGTCCGTCATGGATCGCTGAGGTTGTGCCGGGCGCGCAGCTCGCTTCGACTTTGATCGGAATATCCCCCATTTCCGTGTCTTTTGCTGCGTGTCGTCGACAGGTTCAGGCGCGGGCTCTGGTATCTCGGCTGCAGCGGTGTTTGTTCTTTGCGGGTTCCACGCCGCGATCGGCGTAAACTCGCCTACTTGTGTTGGACTTCCTATCGCCATACCGATGGCAATAACACCAGTTTCGCTAGAGTCTCCTATGGAATCCGGTGTCGAGGTCCGTACCATAGTCATGCGTGTTAGTGACGAGCTCCGGGGGCTGGTGTCGGGAGACGGTGGTCGGAAATGGATGGGAACATGGAATGCGGTTACGTTGTTGGCCTTTCGGGAGCTCTTGAGGGCGAGGGAGAGGTCGTCTCTTGAAACTCGCTTGTCGAGAGCGTGCCTGTCAAAGAGGTTGTGGACGTCGTCTGTCCGGTCAGCCGTGAAGCTACCTCTGCGTCGGTTGGGACCGGCTGCAGCAGATACAGTGGCGGCTCTCGATCGTGTAGGCATGACTGAAGATCGCTTCGCTCGCTCACTCACTCGCTCGCGATCTTGCGGCGGGGAGGGATGATGATGCGGAGTGTCGAGAATAAATTGGGCAGACAAAGCAAGCGGGGGGTATGGGTATAGTAAAGAGTGTGAGTCCCGTCCTGTTTTGACCGCCAATCCCTTGCATCGACAGGGTCTGATACAGCAGATGGTTCACCAAAAGACCAAGTTCCCAGGGGACCGGGATCCTCGTCAAGAAGGGACAGTATCGGTGATATAGACGTCTAGTTAGGCTGCCCCCCCCGTCTCACAAGGACCACCCCGCCTTTGCCGGGAGCCTATTGTATGAAGCTGTAGATTTGAATCCGGACTAATGCGGTTAAACGGCCGGCTAGAAGCAGGGAACTGGGTCCCTGGATGACGATGCGGCGAGCAAGGATGGTTTGTAATAAGCGCAAGAGCAATTTTGTTGTCGAAAGAGCCCATCCCCGGATTGGTTGCCGAGAGCAAATGAGTCCAATGCGGGAGATGCTTGCTTGGGAAGGAAGGAATGAATGGATGGAGAGATGGGTTGGACGGACGCAACGTCAGCTTATTATCATGCTCGTCAACCGACAAACGAGATATGATGTGCTGTTTTGGGAAGACGGAGGTGACCAAGGGGGTGGTCCTGGGGCTGCGTTTTGATACTCGAGAACTCTTGTCTGTGTGAACGGGCCAACAGACGGCAACTCACCCGCACGTTTGAGGTTGATGAGGCGGTTCTTCAGAATTTAGATCCAAAAATGCCCTTTAACCGCATGAGGAGTCAGGACGTCTCTGGTTACTGGCGCTACTTGCGCTGTCCGGCCGTTCATACGTGGTCCGAACCAAGCGCCAAAGGTGGCGACGAGGGAGCCCTGTCGGTTGTGAGGTGGGACCTGGGGGTCTGTCTCGTGTGTCAGAAATCTGGAGGCATGGACAGAAAAAAGAGGTCGTGTGTTTTTTTCAGCAGAACAGCGTTGCACAGTTACATTGCCTGCCTTGCTTGCCTGCGAGTTTCATGATTTAGCGGCGCTTCTGACTGCCTACATGATGCGTCGTCCCGTCGTGATATACGCATGCATCAGTCAGGCTACGTCTAACCGCCAAACGGCCATCCCGAGATGGACCATGGCCTTATTCCTGCGTAGCACGTAGCAACAAGGACACATCGTTGTCTAATAAGCCCCCTCGCCCCCCGGAATAGGCCCCAGCC
>JALLKD010000541.1:0-12682 GCA_023509735.1 Fusarium liriodendri | reverse complement strand
GTAACACAACCAAGACTCATACCTAGCACTCAATAGCACAGCAGAGGCATGGTAGTACAAGCAGCCATGATGCGTTGGTGCCCAAAGTGAGGCCCAGATTGATAGGTGAGCGTGGTGACCAACGTTCTTCACTGCAAATTTAACTCAAGCAGAGGCAGACTCTATATCAATAAACCGGCCAATTGGAAACACTTAAGGCAGATCCATGAGGCCTGCCATCAAGTGCCTCAAGAGCTTCACTGCAGATTTAACCCACGCGGAGGGAGACTCGATACCTGTCAGCCAACTAATTGGAACAGCTCGACGTAGCTAAATAGCATTTCTTGTAGTCCTTAAAGCGAGGCAACACTGCTGGGCTTAGCGAACAGGCAGCTAGGTTACGTGATCACTAAAGTAACATCTAATTGAGCGGAGACCTAAGCTGGCCAAGGCAAGGCCTAATACGGTACAATCCTTACCTGTGTTTCTCATAGTGAACATACCATGCTTACAGCAAGCTCTGTATCAAACAGAAGCATATTGCCCTTATACTCACTACTAGCTGGCACAAAGATTCCAAGCCCTTGTGTCAGAAGATTCTTACCCAGAGAAGAGAGTGACAATCCGGGAAGAACAGGGAGATCCCAATCCTGGCTGCATGTGCAAGGAACAAGCTGCCAAGTTGTGTGGTCAGCAAAGAAAAGTGAGGTGAGGATGCGAAATAAATCAGGCTGTTGCACTGCAAACTTAACCCGCCCCGAGGGTGTTAGCCAACCAATTAGAACCGCTCAACGTGCATGGCAACTTGAAGCTCACAAAGATGAGGCACAATGAAGACGGGCACTCATCTCTAGGCGCCTTTCGGAGCGAACAAAGAACGCTTGTGACTTGCGTTTTGCTTTCGGATACAGAGGTTCAAGCTATGTGCCTACTCCCTGTTAGATAGATGACTTTATTCATTATCTGAGCAGATGGTACACTGCACGAGGGCCACCAAGTCTTGGTGACAGAAGAGGCCCACGTAAAGTCTTAATGAAAGGCCAAGACTGGCTGATTCTTTGAATCGCAACCTAATTGGGCATAATGCGATGCCTACTTCGCCAAGCGGCTGACACCTCTACCCGTGAGATCCCTTCACTGCAGTTTTAACCCACGCAGAGACCTCTCAACAAAGCCTGTTGCCTCCTTGGTCTATTTACAGTAAACTCATGGTGGCGTACAACTTTGTATGTGTATCTATCATACGGACGGACCATGATGAAGTATAATTCTAGTTTCGGCTCTTTATCAAGCTTGGCGTGCTTTCATCGCCCATTTCGTGCCGGATAAGTTAGCATTATCAACTCGTAGGGCCGAGATGGATCCCCCACCGAGCTCTGGGAGGAAAGACGAACAACGGCGCCAACAGCCTCACTCCGGATGGACAGTGCTGCTGACTGCATGATACTGGTGTCCGAGGTTGGAAAGGGGGACTGCAGAACTACAGGCTAAGTTAACTGTAAGCCAAGTCCCCGCCTTATCACAAGCTATGCACTGCAAAATTAACCCACGTCAAGGTCCATCCCACGACTTTTCGCCTGTGTCCTCCATTCATGGTACACTCACAGCACTGCACTACACCACAATATCTAACATGTCCAATGACAAGGCATGATGAATCAGAAGTCTAGCTTCGGCTCTTGACCCAACTAAGTGCGGTTTTACAGTTAGGCGGTGTTGTACTATTGAATGCAGAACTATCAACAGATTCGCCCACTAATGGATGAATGGATGCGGTCAACATGGAGGAGACGTAGTCCCTTAGAAAGTACAGGAAGGCTGTGTTGCGCAGTTGTAAAAAGTGTGCGAGCAGTTGTAAAAAGTGTGCGAGCAGATGTGAAAAGTGTGCGAGCAGATGTGAGAAGTGTGCGAGCAGATGTGAGAAGTGTGCATTCACTGCAAATTTAACCCACGCGGAGACTCGACATTCCGTTATTAAGTCGGTCAATTTGGACTATTTGACGCCTACGGGGCGTTTTTAGTAGCTTTCAAGGACAAGGCAGCATCGCCTGATTTGGCAAATATGCAGCTCCGAAAAAGTGAGGCGACGACAACAGCAGCAGCAACATTGCACTGCAAATTTAACCCACGCCGAGGTCCCTCGAACAGGGCTTTTCACGGTCCAGCAATGGGAACACGTAGCGACTTACACTCTCCACTACCTTGGGTATCTACTGTGGCCGTGCTGCGTCGTGAGTCAAAGGGAGGCCGCCTTGGATTATGGTTGCCTGAGCTGGATTTTTTCACCGCAAACTTAACCCACGCCGAGGCCTAGTCGCTCGGCCAATTAGGACTCTTCAGTGTGCACAGCAATTTTGGCGGCTCTTCGTGGAGGTGAGGCATGTTACAATCTACTTATTCCTGCTCTACGTAGCCTTTTATGGTGAAGTTCCTTCACTTGTATAGCTCTCTTTGTCTAGTATGTAGGCAGGCATCGAAACTTTTGCGTATTAGCTATAGCAAAGCAAACACTCGCGTCATCTTAGGCAAAACGTTGAACTTCGGGGGTATCAAGGATTCTCAATTATTCTACTTCTTCTATGCACTAGTTCTGCCCTGCTCAACATCCGCTGCCTTACGAGCCCTCTTCTTCTTTACATGGTGGTAAAGCTTCATGATTCCACCCCCAAGGAGGGGGAGTACAACAATCAGGGCGATAGCGACAATAGCCCAGACTGTAGAGCTATTATTGGACTCTTCCGGGGGCGCAGTGCTGTTCACTTCTCTAGTTGATGGCCAGAGGAGGTGGGGGAATGAGGGAGTGTGAGTGAAGCGTGTCATTTTGTAAAGATCTGAGGCTGATGGTTTCTAGGGAATAGTATTCAAGCAATAATTTTGCTGAATATTTATAATGAAGCAATCGCTAGGCCTTTCATGCCTTGTCTAGGTCGTTCTTTTGTTGTGTCTTTGTGACTGGGTGCTTTGTGTCTGCTTTGAGACTCGACGGAACAAAGACTATAAACTACGCCAAGCCAAGTCGATGAATCACTGCAAGTGGAAGATCCCGTTATACTAAATGAAGATGCCGCATCTAGAACAGTTGATGGTATGCGGGCTTCTCCGTAGCCATGTTGCCGTAGGCGCGGTCTTGTCTCAGACTACGACACCACGAGGGCATCTATGCGAAGCGGGAGCCTGACTCTACCATCATGTAGATCACGGTGCTTCTCCTTGCTGTGAATCACTGACGAAGAACCCATTCATAGATCTGACGAGCCGTTCCTCACGGTCTACATCGACAATGACGAGCTACACCTGCCGAGAGCCTCCGTGTATAAAATCCAGCACCATGAGGTTCAAGACTCAAAACACCTACCTGCATTCTCATCGCTTCAATACGCTCGCACACTCACCACCACACAAAATGGATCTTCGACCATATAACCACTGGGTCGTGGCCGGCTTCATCATCATCCACGTGGTCCTCCTCTGCTGGATCCTCTCCATCTCCATCGCTCTCCAACGAGATCGCCACGCACGACTAGTCGGACGCAAACTCACACAACGACCCTTCCGAACCAATAGAACAGAATTTCCGTGGAAGGACGCACTTCGGGAGACAGAGGTGGTTGCAGATGATGGCGCTGAGCCTTTGTTGCCGACGTCGCCTCGCGGAACGGGATGGGGATCGGGGAACAGACGGACGAGCTGGAAACACAATGATGAGTGGGGAGAAGGCGCGTTTGCATGAAGGGGCTGTGTGAATGACAGCCAAGGCGTGTTAGCATCACAATAGCCAAGTTTGCTCAAACCATGTGATGCTGCAGTTCCAGTGTCACGAGCGTCGAGCTTCCAGCGGTGTAGTCGAGAATAGCCATACAACCGGCATAGCAGTACAAACTGCGGTGAACAACACAAACATCCAAGGAAACAACCAGTCGAGTAAAAGCTGTACAACGGTAACCATCGGACTCACCGCTACATGTTATAAGCCCGGCCTCTTGCTCCTCTTATACCGTCCCACCTCCGGAACCCGCGGATGCTTGTGGATCCCCTCCATCAGAACTCAACAGGCCACTTGACGACGTTTCCAGCCTTTCTATTCCTTTTCTGCATACGAAAATGCAGGAAAGAATCTAGGGTCCTTTTGATTTCCCCGCAATCTTGATTGATTAGCTTGATCTCGTTCCTGACGATCTGGTGCATGTTGGCTTGATGTGGTGGAGCCTTACATGGGCCATGGCTGCATGAGATGCATAATCTGACTTACACCGTAAGCACTCTGATCTGGGTGTTAGTAGACAGTGGAAGTAGAGACACATTGTGAAGGGACTGCAGTGTTCTCGCTGAAACTGGACATATGTCCTCCTGCCACTTGACCAAGTGAGCAGATATTTCATTTTGACTCTATGGTCTACCTCTATACCGGCTCGACATGATGACGAGCAGACCTGAAGCGAGAGAAAGTGACAATCAAGAACAAAAAGACCCCAAGGTTCTGTACTCCTTCAATCCGTTCCATATAAGAATGCCCGCCGGTTCCAACAGGGGAGAAAAAAGAAACACCAGAACGCCGTTCATGATGAAAAGAGTGAAAAAGCCCCAGCGCGCTAAAGAATATAGTAGAAGGTGGAAAAAAAAAGTCCCGGTGATTACATGTACAGAGTTCTGATCTCGAGGGGCCGCAGTGGACGAGTCCCTGGCGGGTGTAGCTGGTGCTTTTGCCGATGGGGGGTATCTAAAGATGCATCGAAAATCCGAAAACCAAAAGAGAAAAGACTTTAGTGCTTGTTGTCCCTGTCTCCCCAGATGGGAGCGTTCAAGGGCTTGCTGACGCCAAAGCCGACACCGACGGCGATGCCCACGACGAGAAACACCAGGAGGACCTTGACGATGATGCGGTTTCGGCGGCTGAGGTTGGCCATGCAGGTGCAGCGGTTCTTTGCTTTGTTTGCCTTGGCCTTTTGCTTCCAGTGGTCCTTGCCAGGCCAGACCTGGCAGTCGCTCTTCCTAGCGAGGGGGCTGGCAGATGTCTTGTGCTGGATGCAGGACGAGTCGGTCGTGTGGGTAGGGACCATGGCCTCGATGTCGGTGTCGAAGGGGTTGGTGCTCCGATCGGAGCGCGGTGTCGAGGTTGTACTCATGCGAGGAGTCTCGGGGCAGACGGTAGTATTTGTTGAGAAGGCGGCCTTTTCGGGGAGGGCGAGGGTATCGATGCTGGGGCCACTAGGGCGGGAGAGTTTCTCGTAGTTTGAAGGCATCGTGATGGATTTGAATGTGTTGAGGAAGGTGAAGTAGAGTCGCTAGGACTAGGAATTGGCGATGAATTAAATCAAGACGAATTCAGCTGATTCAACGGCAGCTATTTTCAGTCAGTCTTGTTGCAGGTGACGCGAATGTGACGATCGAAGCTGATGTTGAGCGTGTCCCAGGAGATGGAACCATCAACATGCGCGTGCGACAAAAAGTAGTCGCACAAAAACGGGCAAAGACTGGAACATACCTTTTTGTATCGCCCGTCAAGAGACACGAGGACGTTGAATAGCAAAGTTTGGGAGAAAGTTTGCGCCGAGAATGATTGGGGAAGAGGTTGGTTGGAGGCCGCGTACGCCAAGGGCGAGAATGCAGTCGATGAATTGAATCGTATTCGCAAAGGAGCCGCGAATAGACGTGGAACAGAGGAGATGATGGATCAAGGAAAGTATCCGTAAAAAAGAAAGGCCAAGAGAATGATGCCTTTCGTTATTTCGTTGGGAGGTGGCAAAAGAGAATGAATCCTTAGAAAGGAAGCAAAGGAAGGCAGATGATGATGGGCTGGTTCGTCCTTGGTAGGTCTCAGGTCTCAGAGCATGGGTCGTTTTGGCGATTCGGTTCGCTCAAGTCCGGCCGGTTAGTGGAACGGTTCCGAGAAGGAGTCAGGAGAGCCAAAAGGAAAAGGAATCAGCTGCCGAATAAGGAGAGGAGATGGTGTATTGTTGAATATTGATCTCTCTCGTTTTTCCTTCTCAACAATGGAGATGCGAGGGTTGAAGGAGAACAAGTTCAAGTCTTTCTCAAGGGGCAAAGATGAGAGATTGCGAGTACAACCAGACGCCAGAATCACCCCGGACAGGGCAGGGACCTGGTGGTTTTGAATAGAAACAGGAGCACCCTCTCTACCTCTCAAGCCACAGACCAGACAAGAACGAGCCCACGAGGACGGGACCGAGAGTTTAGGGGCATTCATTCAGGCCCTGTTCTAGGCCTCCTTGTCCTGTCCTGTCCCTTCGAGATGGACCCGTACTGTACCCCAGCAGAAACAGGTGCTGCAGCCCCCGCTGGGAGATTTGAGCCTATCTCCAAGACCTCGCCTGGACGCTTGGGCCTAAAGCGGGTGCGCTAGGGGCGGTCTTGCCGCTTTTGGGCCTGGCGGGAACGCGCAGCCAGCGGGGGGCCTCTACCTTGCGAGGGCTACCTCTACGCTAACTTACCCCTAACCTTGACTCCCATGCGATGGGACGCTGCGACTGCTGAGTTCCATGGATCCATCGCCACTGGACACAGGATGGCATCATTTGGGTGTCTATGTTCTTGCTTCTGTGCCTCAATATTGACCCTGATTCCAGTTGCGAAGATCAGATCCTGTCAAATCCGGTCACGCACGTCACCGCCCGTTCATCCCCAAGATTCTCGACCATGTGGCATGGCCGCATGCCTACAGACCGAACCAGTTCCACGAATCCCCTCGCAACAAGGAATATAGCTCACTCGACTTCTCCTCAGTCTAGCGGCGGCCTAGGCTATTCACCCGATATCCGCCATGGTTCTTGGCCGGTTCGAGCGCCACCGAGATGGGTCCATCCATCTGGAGAAGAAGCCGAGAACGAACTGACTCGCCCACCATCTTTACTCTACTCTCTTGGCCAGGGGCCGACCAGCCGGGAGGGGGGACGAGTCGTGTGCTGCATCTCGATATATCGTTGGAAAAGCACGCACAATCAATCAATCACACATCATGCTCTGCCGTGTCTCTCCCTTGACTCCATCCATGGCATGACTCCGACATTCGACTTGACCACAAGACTTGGGTCATTATGCTAATTCTGTGACTTTTCAACAGCCGAAACCACAAGATGCAAGGTACAGACAGCCTCAGGAGTAAATCCAGATCCAGGCACAGGGCAAGGTTTACCAACGGGAGTGAACCGCCACTAGATTCCATAGCCGTCATTGTTCCTCTATCCGACTATCGTACCCGTAGCCGTCGTCTACTCCAAGCTAGCAAGCTCAAGCTTCGAATCAAGGAAACTCTGCTCGACGTTTGACAGGGCCAACGCAGCCACCGATGCAACAGGATGCTTCCTTGGCATGGTGCAAATGGATTCAACTCGTGGACCCCGCTCAGTTGGTCCGTAGGAAATCCTATCCTCGCAAAGAACGAACTCGAGCGGCCAACATCCGCGCGTCCTCTGAATGCTTGGACCTCCCTGCGCGCTTTCACAATGCCGCGTTTCAACTCTGGGGCGCAGCATCCACTGAGAGTCGTCTTCGGTAAAGAGAGTGCTCGCTACGAGACCGAAAGATAGACTCTTGTCTCAGTGGGTGCCCAATCCAACTGAACCGAACTGATGTGATGCGCCGTGTACGGGCGTCTACATGATGTCCGCGTATGGCGTAGCATCGCCCGCGTATCAGAGAGGTGCTATTTGAGGCATTACGTCGGTTCCCATGTGTGTTGCAGCGTTATGCAAATCCCATTCTACCACTGAGATGGAGAGATTGCGGTTAATTTCCCACCTCCCTCTGCCGACGACGATCCATTATTCAAACCAGATAACGACCGACACGACACGACGCGACAGAGTTTGACACAGTTTGCTCGATGGCTTCTTCCGTCGATGCTTCTTCCCCTCCTTTGAAGGTCACTGGTGTGACTGAGCCCAACAGCTTCCTCTCTTGGTCGAGAGGGAGAGTTCATCCGGTGGGCAACGACGAGTGTGACGAGGGTCTAGAACGCGGGTGAACTAATGCAGGGTCCCCCCAGCACTCGCAGCATCGGGAGCAGTCGAGACTGGTATGGTTCAGCGGGCGCTTGGTGGCGCAGCCAACGGGAGGAGCTGTCAATTGACGACGACGGATGTCAATCACAGCCGTCGGGAGGGAATCTACGCCATCTACGAAGCTTCAATATTTGGGACTCGTCAAACATCCAAACCTTCCATGGCGTTCGGCCACAATTCCAGTCGTCCACAGTTCCAGTCATCGCGTCAGGAACACGTCTTTTAGCATGTTTCGGCTGCTCCGCGACCGATGATGCACAAGGTTTGAGGCTGCTTTGGTTTCCTCTTGTCCTTCTGTCGGTCAAAATCTGAATCTGTGATACGTGATCTGGACGTGAGGCTCTGCTTGCCATGATCGATCCTGTATTCAATGCCTTGGTTGTTCATGCCGTTGTCGCAGATAGATGAGTCATTGACCCAAGGCGCGCTTTCATGTTTGACCTATTCTGAGCTCGAGAAGGAACATGGGCCTTTTGCGAGTTGGTTGATGCGTCTGCCATGATGCCTCAATCTCGCTCGATCGATTTAGTGTTTTCTTGATGATAGCATTGAATGCTAGATGGTCGATTTGACGAGAGTTCCTGTGTTCGAATGCTCTCATCACGAGAAGAGACACCTACATGGCCCTTGAATGGTTATGCTGCAAGCAATTGAACCCTTTCATCGTGCCCTTCGCTTGCTCAACCTACCTACCTACCCAACTGTTGGCTCTTCCCATTGCTCTGATCCGTGATTTCCCAGTGTCCTCATCTGATGCCGTCCTCCTTCCCTCCTGCTCGATTCTTTCCCCATTGCTTAATCGTGGAAGGAATGAGGTCTCTGCTCTGCTCTGCAATTCTGCAGAGGAGAGACGAGGCATTCGAGCTGATCTTGAAATGAATTAAATGCATTTGACTAGAACAATATCATCGTCAAGTCGAACAACCTTGCCTACCTAATCTGTATGCCCAATGACCATCCTTGGTGACTCCTGGTGATGTCTTCATCTGATGCACTGACTCTTTCCTCAACAGCTTGAAATCACATGAAGTTCCTTCCACAGCCAAGCTCTTACCTAGTTCCTGCCCCCTTCTCCCATCGAGATGCCTTCACCCGATACACTTGCTCCTTCCTCCACAGCCGCCAACCACTACAAATTCTTCCTCAACTTGCGGCGTACACTCGTAACTCTCTTCCTCCATCATCTCCCCATCATTTCTCCATCTTCTCTTCTGCATCATCATTGTCACTCACTATCACTCATCATCACTCATCACTTATCGTCACTCATCATGGTGGATTACCATCGCGAATGGCAATACGGCGAGGATCCCACCCGTGGCGAGTACTAGGAATCCGTCTGCTGCCCTTGTATCGTCTATGGTCGCACCACCTATCGTCTCCAGCGCGCCCAGGATGAACGCGATGGCCAGGACATCACAGAACGTCCAATCGGCATCCTGACGCCCACCTGCTGCATGTTTGCATCATGCTTGCCTTGTGAGTACGAAGATCTTCTCTGGTGACCAGCCTAACACAGTCAGTTTATGGGTGCTTCATCGCTGCCATTCGAGGCGAAGTTCGCAAGTTTTTCGACATTCAGGGCAACGACAGGCTGGACGCGTATGCCGGCTGCTACTGGCCCGCCGAGACTCTCATCCAAACCGAGAACGAGATCATTCTCCGACAAGCCAGGTGGCGAAAAGCCAGCCAAGCCTCGTCTTCCACCGGGTACATACCACATTCTCCTATGACCCATCCCTCGAGTTCAAGCTCGACAAGTCAAGCAACCACTCCCAACACGGAAGGAGATGAGCCGCTCCCACGCATCCCCGAAGAGTGTTCGACTGAAGCTCCATCTTCGATGAGCAGTCGCCGTACCAGCGTAAGACGACGACGGGAGAGATCGATTGCCCGTGATCCAGTCGCACCCACAGATGCGACCCTCGTCAACGCCCACGAACTCAGCCAGGACCCAACTACGCCGGCCATGCAGAAGGGCCACTCAGCCCCCCATGGACTCAGCAAAGATCCAACTACGCCGCGTGATCCCCTCGTCAACGCTCACGAACTCAGCCAGGACCCAACTTCGCCACGCGATCCAGTCGCGCCCACAGATGCGACCCTCGTCAACGCCCACGAACTCAGCCAGGACCCAACTACGCCGGCCATGAAGAAGGGTCACTCAGCCCCCCATAGGCTCAGCGAGGACCCAGCTTCCCTGTCGCATTCGCCTCCTACCCATCACCTCTAGGATGACACTGGGGCGCAGGTTGCCTCTCCCAGGACTGATGTCCGGCATCGCTCGAGGAGTGAGCATGACTCAAGGCGTGAGCATAAACCGGGGTGCAAGAATGCGAGGTGTCTTAAGCATGGTTCGTGGAGTGAGCTCGACATGAGGAGTGAGCTTGACTTGTGCCAGAAGCGTATTGACAAGATCAAGAAGCGTCAGGATACCTGGAGGGAAATGCTTGACTCGGAGCAGAGGCATAAGCAACAGTTTGTGCTTGCGCTGAAGCGTGTGGAAGAATCGAAGAAAAAGCAAGTCATTCCGTACAACTCTTATGGTTTTCAACGTCGTTTTGCTGCTGCTGCTGGTGGTAGTAGTTATGGTGGTTATGGTTATGGTGGCTCCGTTGCCCAGGCACTGTACTGCCCCAGCACACCCTCCTAAAAGCTGACACTCCCTCTTACACATTCCCAACATCTCCTTTCTGTAGCACATTTCTTTTGCTTGTTTTGCGGACGAGTCATCTCCAGCACGACAAGTGAGGGACTTTGGACACGGAGGACAGGACGGGTTGATGATGCGGACGAACATGGTCGAGGACGGCCACGGATGGCCTCGGTGGGCCAACATGATTAGACTACATGGCGATTAGTACCTGAAGACACGCCAGTATTGTTATCACTCCATAGGCAAGGCAGTTGTTCAATGATATTCATTTATGAACGCCGTGTTCGAGGCTGGGTCAATGTCTCGGTGAGAAGTCGATCCAATTCCGAGCCAGAGGGCAGGTCGATTACTTGATGTAGAGACGATGACGGATGATTGCTTTGCGCTGGGCCAATGGATCCAGAAGCAGGCCTCGGACCTGTAACGGTAGCTAGTGACCAGGAGCATGAGAGACGGAAAGCAAAAGAAATTGTGCCAGGCTGATGAAATAATCCAGCTGCAAACCGTGGCGATGCCCTTGCCCTTTTGCAGCCAGGTGGCCAGGCGAGGTGTTGATGACGGTCAACACGACAATTGGCGTCTCGACGGCGCAGCATCAGAAACAGCAAGATTTTCTGATCAGATGGTCATTGATGAGAAACTTGGCTGAGGGACGAATGTTGCGGTCCCATCCCCAGCCTCCAGGCTGCATGTAAAGGAGTGCATTAGGCAAATTTGGTGTTGCACCTCGGGCGCGGATGCGACACGGACACGGTCGCGACGACACAAAATGGACGCGATGAGGAAGTTTATTAGGGGACGCGGGTGGCCGGACCTTTTAATGGAAACAAGAGGCATCGGGGAAAAGACTTGTTATGTAGGCAAGCTGAAGGGGTGGTTGTGTATGTCTCGACCGGGACCAGGTCTGGAGTTCTATAGGCCAAGGTGCGGCGGTGTGTCCGTGGATCAGCTGGATAGAGGATGAGCCAATTGCAAGAGGTTTGGTGTATATTAAGTGATGGGTTTGTGATGAGGCCGCATCGACACGACCAGTCGTGTTATTGGACTAGAGCTAGATGATGGCATCGAGATGAGATGGGTACACAATGAATTGAACAATAGATTGTGTCTGTGTCTATCTTCAACGGGCAAACTTGACGGTTAGGTACTGCAAGCATCACCAGTTCAACGGCACGGCAGACGGCTGATGATGATGTGGTGCAACGGTAGAGGAATCGTCTCGTGTGGACGCATCGTGAACGCATCAAAGTGTTGTTACGCGATGCGCGTCGACTCTACGTCCAAGCTATTTCGGGGCCGAGCCGTGGAGTGTCTGATGTATTATACAAGTACCTATGGGCTGACTGGCGTGAGAGATACATTGGACTGTCTCCCTTGCTTTTGCGACATCAACAGATGGACGCGACGATTGGCCGTCATGGCGGTGGAGACATGCCGGCCGCGTCCCGCAAGGCCATGCCGTGTGGCGAATCAAGCAGCGCCAGGTGAGATGCGCCCGTACTTGGCAGTGGAGCGGTGACACGGGCAGAGGCGAGCTGGAGGTCTACAGGGGATGGACGCGTTGAGTGGGAGTGTGAGTGGCATGAGAGGGGGAATTGGGCTGTCGATGCCTGAGGTTTTGGAGGTTGATGATGGAAGAGAGGCTGGCTTCTTCTGGGTTTTGGGGCAAATATCTCGATCGATTATCATGTTCAAGACATTCCACGACTAGAGAAACACGACACGACACGGCATGACTTGAACAGCCTCCAGAGAAACTGCTCATTCCATTCCGTCTCATTTGGTGGGGATTGACCATTGGATCATCTGCAGCCGCAGCCTGAGCCTGGCACAGTGGATAGTGGATAACGTTAGTGGGTACGAGCTGTGCTGCGGGTAGTGCCAGTGGACGTGCCCGCCCACGCTCGCGTCCCTCCCTTATTACCGACTCTCCTCTCTCCCACACGCTCCCTCACACACCCAAATCCACTCTCTTTTCTACCCGAGCACTCCCTCCGCCTCCTCCTCTTACATATCTTTTCTACTCACT
>JALLKD010000540.1:0-27343 GCA_023509735.1 Fusarium liriodendri | reverse complement strand
GAACCCGGGTGGGCTGCGGTGGGTGGTCTTGAGACGGACGACGGAAAATCAGCGCATTTTGTGGGTGACCGGTCGGTCGCCTGACATGGGACTAACATGGACGAGCGAGAGGCCATCCGCAAAAGCCAGCCCTTTCGTCCTCGTCATGGACAATGCGGCGCTTCGCCCCCCCTTCTTGAGCCGGGAACATTCTACAGCGCTACTGTATCCCACGCTGCCTCACTTCAGGGCCAGGGGAGAGAGTAAGGTCAGGGCACCCCCCCCTTCTTCCCCTCCGTGGAGAGAATGCGTGGGTGTGGGCATGGGGCATGGATGGATTGGGGGGAAGAGCATGGATGGGCAAGGGACGGGGATTCAAGGTCCGGACCCGGATCCCCGGAAAAGAGACCTGACGAGGGGAGGATGTACGGTGCAGGAAGTGATGGGTAAGGGTGAAAACTGAGACAGGGCGAGCCGAAACGACATGATCATGATGGTTGATGCTGATGATGACGACCTTTGACACCATCCAATTGACACAAAGAAACAAAAAAAAAAAAAAAAAGATCCCGGTCCCCGGTCACCTCGTCCGAAGGAGAAGCTCGGGCTCGGAGGATCCCGAAGCGATGCCGGGGTTTGCTCGGGGGCTAGGCCACCGCCATCAGACGTTGCCGTGCTTCGGGAGAAAGCGACTTGTAAAAGAAAAAAAGGCGGCTGAAGAAGGGGACGGGAGGGGAGAGGGGGGAAAAGCCAAGCTAGGGACGTGGGAACAAGTGGGCAGTCGTGCAGGGCATGCAGTGCAGAGCACAGCGGGAAGCGCGAATGGCATGCCATAGCATTGCCAGGACGAGGAAAAATAGCAGATCCAATCGAAACGCCTTGCAAGATTCGCGGACCGCTTGAGCTAGATCGCGCATAGGCGCGGCCGATGCTTCGGGTTTGTGACTTCTCTCCGACGTCTTCTCTCTCTCTGTGTCTGGCATCTCTCTTTCTCTCACTAGAGCATCTCTTTCTGTCTCCCGCATTGTCGGGACCGGCCCGGCCATACAGACAGGAGGCGCAGATGCAGACGCATCGCCCGAATGGATGGGATGGTTGGTAGGTGTTTGTGCCGGTAATTCTTCTTCCCATCACCCACACACACACGCAACGTACAACAAAGCTCTCTTGATAAAACGTACCTGATGAGGCGGGGTTCCGCCAGTGGCTCATCCAACGCTGGGAGTTGCACTCGCTGCTGCCGATCATCGACGACCTCAACGGCCGCTGCTGCTGCCCTCGTACCGCCTGGCCGAGGGACGCCGATGTGCGACGCGCCAACATTGTCGGGCTATGTTACGTACTTTAAGGTCCTTCGGGTTCGGAGATGGTGTGCCCGAGGCGGAAGCGTGGAGCTGATCGGTGGAGAGAGAAGAAAGAAGAAAAGCTAGGTTCGTAGGTAGGCAGTTAGTTGAAGCTGCCTGCTGGTTGAAGAAGAGGTTTGGTTTTGAGGCTCAAGAAGCTCTTGATAGCTCTGAGTCGAAACAAAAAATCTTCAACAAGCTCCGATATAGGAACATGGGGGGTAGTGTAGTGTAGTGTAGTGACAAGGACTGGCGAAGCGAGAGACAGCTCTTCCGGCGGGAAATTAAAAAAAGGCGAGTCTGGGGAAAACCAGCCATGTCTCGTCTCGCCTCGTCCCGTGGGGGCTAGCCATAACATACCTATGTGTTGAGACCTATTCAGTCACCGCAACTCGTAGATCCCGATATCCGCCTGGCGAAGAGGCGGAAGCTTTGATAAGAGAGGATGGGAAAAAACGACGGCGCTCGGCGCGAAGCGAGGCGAAATTGGTTAAAAGAGGGGAAGATGGATGAGATGAGATGGGGATGGAGGGTTTGAGAACGTGTTGCAGCTCTTCCGGCCAGTGGTAGATCGTGGCAAGGAGCTACAAGTACATAGTGTCACACGGGCGTCCCAGATGATCAAGCACAGTACAGTAGCTTTACTACCTCCCTAGGTAGTTGTGACGCTTCTCTCTGTATTATATCGCTTCGCGCGGACAACTGCCCGATATCCATTTCCATCCAGTGAGTGTGATACAAGGCGGTAGGGCCGGAAATGCCGGTCCCAGACCCTTCTGGACTCGGGACTTGTGCTGCATCCTTATCTTTATTCTCTGACATTATTTGCTCCTATCGTGCAGCTCTGCAGGTTGTGATAATTGCTTTGTGTCTGATGTGCTGACTCTGAGCCTTCTCATTGGTCAATGGCCCCAGCTCAAGTTGCAGCACTAGGCCCCTCGGTGAAGCTCACTCACCGGAGTGCTCCTCACAGGTGAGGAGCACAGGTGAGGAGAGGTGTTAAGCCGGCACTACGTTGTCCCGCCCTCCGACAACCTCCGCCCTCCGGAAATTTCCCATCCAGCATCACCGGCGTCCATCCCACCAGACAAGCCATCCAATCCGAGTCACCCCTACGCCTCGTTCACCATGGCAAAGAAGGGTAAGGAAGCTTTCCCCGGCGCATTGGTCGTCCAATTCTTCTGATTCCGACAGCAACTGACCCAATTCCCTCTTGCAGCCAAGGCTCGTTTGATGCATGTGCGCCTCATCTCCATGGCCATGACGGGCTTCTTCTATACCTTCAAGCGCCCCAGGACCGCTCCCATGATGAGCATGTTGAAATATGATCCTATTGGTATGTCTCACTGCAATTTCTCTCTCTGCTGCCTCCTATGCTGACATGGAGACACAGTCCGCAAGAAGGTCTTGTTCCTCGAGACGAAGAAGAGGAAATGATATCTACTCCGATCCTGCTCCATGATACCCACGATCCGTCAGACCCGCCTCGAGAGAACCGATCTGCCTAGGTTGGCCAGAGAAGGGAGGGAAGAAAGAAACACTTTTCCGCCCATAGCGGCCAACACCATTTGTAACACTATACGACAGAGCATTGTTGGAGTTTGGGCCCTTGGATCACCTCGCCTCACGAGATGCGACTGTACATGTACATCATAAACCACAATTTCACGTTACATCATGCATGACTGCAATCGATGAAATGTCTCTGAAGCACATAATTTGGGTCCTGAGGCGTCGTGCAGTGTATATTACGGCTAAAGATATCGCTGCAGACTGGCTCTTGATAAGTAGGTACATTTGATGGTCCACATCTTCAGTCTCAGTTGTCTCCGCCTCGAGATCACCAACATACTCGGTGTCAGCCTTGCTCTGTCCCACCATCACATCTTTGAATGTCATCACCATAACAATCATGCACCGGAGCCGTTGCCTGTCGCCTTGATGATGAAGAAGTGGGGGCTTCGCCTGCCTCCCCGGATGATCGATGTATAAACATGTTCAAGATCTCATAGCAATAGTAAACCGGCGTGGTTGTCTGGCCCGTAATCATCGATGCATGACCATGTCGTCGTGTGTCTTCCTCCAGTAAGAATGGCAAAGGCGAAACTGTCGACGATCGATAATGATTATGTGATCCGTAAAACACTCCTATCGCGTTAAGAATGACAAAACCGAAACTGTCGACGATCAATGATGATGTGGTTTGTGAAACGCTACCATCACAGCCAGTCGGCCGTTGAACGCACTACTTGCTCGTTCTTCTGAAGTCGCATTCCGTGACGAGACCATTGTGTCGCAGTGGTCTCAATCCCGGGCTGTTTGTGATAATCATAGGTAGAAGGTTGCCCCTGACACCCTTCACTTCTTGCCCTTGCGGTGTCCCCTTTCCCACTCATCGTACGTAGTTAAAGGTGCCGAAGGCGAGAGTCTCTAGGAGTTTGCAGACGTCTTCGTCACGCCGCCGGAGCGGGCTCGTATAGCCGAACGCAAGCTTTCGGTATTGGCAGCACGTCGTCGTGATCGCTCTTCAGCAACTGATATCGTCGTTCCCGCTGACATCGAGTCTCTTTCGGGATCACTCACAACGACCCTTCGACCGCGTTAGTTCGGAGTCGGGGTGGAGTGCGACGTCTCGCCGAGGCCCGTCATCTGGTTGACACCATCGACCTGGCCTTGCAAAGCGGCGACCAAGGGCTCGTTCGCGCGTTGCAAGTCCCCCCGATCTCTTCAAGGACTCGTCGAGCCGGGCGCCGAGATTCTCGAAGGCAACACCTCCTTGCTCAAACTCCCGCCCAAGATTGTCATTGATTGCATCTTGCAGATCACGCATGGACCGAAACTCAGGCAGAATTCCGGTATATATTTAGTATATGTGGATGCAGACAACGGCCAGAGAACCACGTACCTTGCAAGGATGTTATCCTTGAATCTGTCGCCTGCTGCCGTTAGATTAGATGGGTTGATTCGATTGTTTGACAGGGACCACAAGATTGCATTGAAGCTGCCGGGATGTTAGCAAAGTCAGCAAGCGGTTCGTACAACGTACTTGGAAAGGAAAAGAGTCTGTTGATTCTTGAACAGCTTCTTCACTTGGTAGATGTTGACATTCTGTTGGATGCTGGACCGAAGAGCAGCTACGGTCAGCCTCTCATGGGCGAGTTCGTCTTTGATCCTCAGGTCTGCCTGTCGCTTCGTCAGGTCTGCCCGCAGCTGCGTCAGGTCTGCCTGAAGCCGCTGAATTTCTTCATCCTCTAATGGAATGGTAAGCCGCTGTCAAAGAGAAGGGAAAACAAGAGCACATGCTTGTTTCATTATAGAGATATAGAAATCAAGTAAGTCATAATACTGAGATAATGACAGTCCTATTCGCGGTATTTACTAATATTGTGTCGTACACAAAAGACCACTATGCCACACGGCAAAAGTAGAAGATACCTTCTAACAGGTACCGTGGCAATTGGTCATTTATACTGCTCAACATATTGCCACGTTGAGCAGAATGCCTCTATCTTAGCACCTCCTAGACATGCCTGACTGAATGCCATACCTCATCGGACTCCCTGGTTTCGTCGTACATTTCAGAAACGACCAAAAGAGCGGTTATCGTGGAGTTGACAGTCTTTAAAACGCCAATGCCAATGACGACAGATAGCATGCACGAGAAACACCCAAGACATGGATCTAAATATGGCTCATGGCGCTTCGCTTGACAGACTCGAAACGCACAGGCCACCGCTACTTTGCTCCCCCTGACGCATCCCAGCCGCCGTCTTTACGGACCCAGCATGAAAGAGTGAAACGCACTTCCAACACCCAACGACGATCCCGTTTGGCGATGCAACTCTCTGCCCAGGGCTGCAACCCGGGAATGACCAATCCAGCCGCCCATCACAGAGGAAAACTCTAGAGCCGACAATTGTCCCTGCATCAGTCACCCTCTGGCGCGTGACGACCAACAGGCGTCTCCGTCGTGGGAACGCCCTTGCGGAATCTCATTGGACGGACCCCTGACATAGGCGTTGCCGCTCGGCGCTTCGAGGTCGGCACTCACCAATCACAAGCGAACCCACCTTCGGCTGTTGCTATTTCGCAGTTCCAAGTCCTGCACTCGAGTCTCGGCCTTGTCATGGGGATCCAATGATATCTCGTCGTCATGAATCGCAAAGTTGGGAGCGACGTTGACTGTATCATGGGCTGGGCCACTACGCATGTGGGGAGCAGGGAAGAAGAGATATGCGAGATGGATGTAAATACAAGTGGCTGTCCCAGCACGGGGCTTCGTGCGGGAGAAAAAGTCCATTTCATTCATCCCACTTACATGGTCTTGCAGCTGGCTTCGACTCTTCAGGTTCTGTGAACCGTCATTTCAGTGCCCTTCAACAGCCCAGCTCCAGTCATTGGCACCCAAGCCAACGACTTCTGCTCTAAGACACCATGTCGACCACAACTAATTCCTTCCCTCTGGCCTCGGAGAAGCCGTATGGCGACGACAGTGCTCCAGATGTCGATGCTGGTACTGAGGCAGGTGCTTCTGGCGATAGTTCCAGCAACTCCGTCTCCATCTCTCAGGGTGGCATGATCGCCATCATCGTCGTGGTTGTCTTTGTCAGTCTCATTGGAAGTAAGTGGTTCCTGCCGTGCACAGTTTCGATTTACACGTGCTAACTCTCTACCAGTTTCAACAGCTGTTCTCTTCTTCGTCGCCAAGAAGCGTGAATGGAAGGTCAAGGAGACGATCAGGAGATCAGCCCGTAAGGTGGTTGCCGCCATTACACCAAGAAGGTCCGAGTTTCCATCTTCAGTCAAGGATTCACACTCGCTCCGGAATCGCACACGAATCGATGATGACGTCCCCCCAACACCTGGAATTCGGCCCGAGGATCTCGAGAAGGGGCTGGCCAAAGCAGAGGCAAAGCGGAAGGAGAAGGGCTGGGGACGCAAGTGAGGACGAGGAAAAGGAAGGATGTTGTTACAAGACTGATGCAGTTGGTAAGTGCGGTGGTACAAGGCACCAGGTACAAAGGAAGTTGTGTCACTCGTTGGGCAACAAGGGCAGGGAGGGTTGATGGCAGACTTGATGGGAGACGAGGAAGAACAAGAGTTGCGGTCTCAGGCGTTCTACGGCGGACAGGATCCGGGTATCATCATGTATAACTAGTAACCTCCACGCATGGGCTGTCTGATCTTTGTCTCCGGGAGCGAGCAATAACGCCTTTGCTTTTTTTGATAATGAAATTCCAAGCGCCTGTTTTCCCCACTGCATCTTACATCCGTCTGAACGTGTTGGAACTGGCGCTTCGTCGAGCACCAGATCGCTTCTCTCTGGGTGGCGGTGCGGCCTCCTCCTCCTCTCGCTGCCTCTGCTTCTTCTTTGACTCGGGAACAAATGACACTTGCCGCTCTCCGACCACCTCTCCCCGGGCCTTGTTGATACGACCCGACTTCTGCTGTCTCGAGCCAAGTGCCGTGTCCTTGACTGTTCTGCCCTGGTTGCTGGTAGACGACACCCGCATTACCACATCGTCCTTCGACTTCTTTGGTGCCCTGATCTCATCCACTTCCATATCGTCATCACTAGACTCTTCATCAGAGTCCTTGCCTTGGTATCGAGTCGGAGCCTTGGGATCGACTGGCTGATCCACCACGGTGCTGGGGTTGAGAGCTCGGAATTCTCCGCTGGTCTCGTCAATGGCAAAGGCTTCATCCTCGAACAGCTTGCTGAATCGGGAATCGCCAAGAATGCCAGCCTTGGTGTCAACCTCTTCTCTGTTCTCCTGCTTCTTGAGAAGCTTGTCCACCAGCCTCTGGTTGACCTTGACCTTCTTGGTGCCCCTGATTCTGCTGGCACGTTCCTTCTCGACCTTCTCCTTGATACGCTTTGTCCTCTCCTCTTCCCAGACGTAGGGGTTGGCGATCAACCTAGCTTGCTCGTACAGCTTAGATGCCACAAAGTATCCATGCATGTATGGCCGGAGCAGGTTGGTCTTTCCAATAAGATGAGACAAGCTCAGCTGCTTGAGCTCGGGCAGCGTCAAGAACTTGTAGTTGTCGTAGGTTTCCGTGTGCACCTCTTCTGCCATCTCCTCAACCATGTTGTCCAGGAAAGAGCACCATTTTGGCGCAGGGCCAAGCTGAGGAACGAAGAATGCATGCTGTTGTTTGCCTTCGTTGGCAGTCAGAAGCATACCCGTGTCCTTGCACCAAGCCACATCATTGATGTCTACAAGAGGCTCCACGGATGTCCAGGGGTCTCCTGTCGTCTCATCCCAGACCTTGATAATACGCTTATCGGCAGAAAGAATCTTCTTTTCTTGCGAAGCGGTAGTCATGTGAATGAGTTTTTGAACAGGGAAGCCATATCCTTGATCCTTCTTCATAAGGGGTACTGGCCGTCGTAGATCGAAAATTTGCATCATGCCACTAGACGAGCCAGTGATGATGGATAGGCCTGAAGGACTAAAGTCGAGCGCGGTGACCTCGCCTTCATGGCCTCCGAGTAGGGCAACTCTGGACTTGGAACGTGGATCCCAGAACTCCACAGTTCCTATTGAGGTTCCAAAGGCCATTAGGCTGTGGGTATTTTCTGCGATTGCTGCAGTGTTGACACTGCCAACACCAATACCTCCCTGCAAGCCACCACCCGTCATTTCATCATCGCCACCAACCTCGATTTGGTATGATTTCATGAAACGCCCCAGTTCTAGGTTCATTCGGAAAACTTCGCCCTTGCCATCGGCATCCAGGCCAACGGCCGGAACAAGAGCTTCAGTCGATTGCCTATCGTAGACAAGATCGCGACCATATCTAGGAAGGCGCACTTCGGTGTGACAACCCATAGGGGTATGAAACTCGAGACGGCGATCGGTCTGAAGGTGAAGGGATTTCGAGTAGTCGGATGAGAGGAGGACGAAAGAGTGGTTGAGAGAGTTGGTGTGTCGGGCGAAGGATAGCGACAGCTGAGGTAGGTTGTGAACGTGAATCTGAGGCTTGTATGTGCCAGTGCTCATGATCCAGTCGCCATCCTCGCTGACCCGGATACAGTTGCTTGCCTCCTCGAACTCAAAGTCCTGCAGGAGCTCGACACGGTTCTGGTACTCGGCATCGCCCTTCAAACTTCGCTTTCTGCGCCGGGCAAGCCAATCTGGAAGGGGGCGAGCTGTGGACGCCCCCGAGATTGTGTAGACGGGAACGGTTCCCGGATTGGAAAGCTTCATGGCCGCGAATCGTAAAACGGGTCGTGGACGAAAAGCTTGGTGTTGTAGGTAGCAGGCAAGTTTTGCGATTCGCGACGGGAGCGCAGGGTCTCAGAAAAAAATCAAGGTGAAGAAAAACTGCGCCCCACATCCACGGTGAGCTCGGTGGGTTCGGTGAAGATGTCCCCGCTCCTATCCGTGGTCGGCCATTCGAGCTCCGCATATCCCGGCCCTTCGGGATTGGTCCCTACGCCCCTGTATGGTCGAACGCCCAAGCGCTGACGTCCCCTAAGATCCAATCCCCGACCCCCTAAAACATCCCTGGCCAGTCCCCTAGCTACCTAAGGTTGAGCCCGGCTGGTCGTTCCGCAAAGTCCCCAGCTGAGGCTCACTGGCCCTGGCCCTCCGCGCGACGGGCAGCCTCCACCGAATTTCCATCTCCGCCATCCTGCGCCTGCGACATCATCAACATCGAGCTGACCGACAAAGCCACATCATCATCAAATCCAGTCTCATGCCGATAATACCTCGACCAGCTCTCAAGGCATAGCCTCTCTCTTCTTCAGTATAGGATCCATAATAGCCACGACGATCGAGCGACTGTAGCTCTCCGTGGCGCCATCCCGAGCTGCTCGGCCCAACACTCTCGCTCGTTGAGATGGAGTCCGGGGAGTCGGCTGCTTCAACAACCATCCTTTCCACAACGATATTCAGAGGATCTCTGCGTTAGCACGCTGGTCGCAACCGTGTAACAAGACCGTGTTCGAGCCTCGAGACGAAACGACGTTCGCCTCGTCGCGGTACGCTGTCGTACCTTGAGCCGCAATTCACGGCTTGCGACTTCGGGGCGACGAGCAAGTTGCCGAGATGGAGACCGGCGAATATGAAACAAATACCCTGTCGATTGTAAGTTGTGGACGTCCTAGAGCTTATACCTTGCTAACTCGGATCTCTGGTAGAATAATATCGCGTCCATTGCCTTTCGCATCTACGAGCCTTCCCCCGACCAAACCCAGAGCTTCCAATCTTCCGCTCTCGAGATTGAGAGCATCCTTCGTGACCAAGGACGACTCGTTTCGTACGATACCAATCGACTGGGAATATGGGTTTTTCAAATCGTGAGCAAAGATGGCGCAACCGATGCCGTCAGCCCTGTCCCAGGCGCCACCCTCGAAGTTTGCGGATATACGCTTGGAATGGTGGAGGAGGGCACACTCGAGCCTATGGCCCTACAAAAGAGTCGCATCCCGGGAAATACTACACAAAATGCTGCGGCGAATCCCCCTTCGGCAAACCCTGCTACGGACTCGTCTCAACGGAACTCGATGCTCTCGCCGACGCAAGCCATGGGCGGAAACTTGCAAGAAGGAGATGCGCAGTTATCAGCTCAACCCACTGAAACCAAGGCGGCGCAGCCTGTGCCAAAGACTATTTACGAGAATTTCATCGTCGCAATTCTTTTTTCAGTATCATTCGCGTTCTGCAGCCGATCGATGGCTGTTCCGCTCAACTATCGAACTGTCTTGATCCCACCGCCGCTAGGCGACGCGAGTGAGCAAGAAAGGGGCTCTCTGCCAAGCGATCCAGTTATTGGAACATTCAAGACTTATCTCACAACTACTGGCTCTCTCATCATCAGCCTGTACTTTTCATACTGCAGAAGTATAGCATCAGTGGAAGACGCTGTTTCAACGGATCCGATTTCGCCGAGCAGCCCGATCCTTGCAGCCCCCTATGGAGTTTTGGCGACGAAACAAAGTTCAAGCAACGGCGATCACGGCTCAGTGACTGACCATAGCCTATCTCAAACACCAAATACACAAGCAGTGGCCGTTAGGACAGTTGTGGATACCCAGGACTCCCTTTGGAAGCACTCATGTCTTCGAGCCCTCCAGCACTGTGGACTTAACCCTTCCAACTTCAAAGCGGGCTCTTGGATTAATCTGCTGATTTCGAAGCCACCTTCTCCAGAGGCGGAAAATGACCCCAAACGGACACGCGCGACAGTGCCTTGGCCAGGGGCTCTTTGCTTCCGGAAAAAGCCACTGGAGGTTTCGACCACTTGTCGGATAGGAGACACGATGCTGAGCGGGCATGAAGAATGTCATGATCCTTTGGGAAACGCTCGAGGATGGTTCAACTCTACGTCAGAAAGGGAAGAGAAGGTCTCGAAACGAAAGGCAGAGCGAGTGCTTGCCATCCCAAGGGAAGTCAACAGTGGCGAAACCCAACCCCAAAGAATCAACGGGCAATCTCCTCTGACACTCCGACGACCCAGCACAGCGGCTGCTGGGGTCATGTATCCCACACCTCCTGATGCGATTCAGCAACATCTCGGCGTGACACCGTCAATAGACGGGACAATATCAAGTCCCGGCAACCCACCTCCAACTGCTGCTGCTGTTGACATCGATACCGCAATGCCAACAGTGACGCCGATACCCGACGCCGATAACGACGGATGGGATGGGCATCACGAGGCTAAGAGGGATCGTAGTGACAGCAATCTCCTGGGCGAATCTGAGAATATCCTGAGCGATATGGGTGAAGATGTCTTTGGCGACCACAACATTACAGAGGATGACTTTGACTTTTTCGACCAGCCTGACGGCAATGACCTGGACATCACAATGGGAGACTTGCAGCCAAATCCTATCCCGCCGCCACCTCAAACTCTGCCTCCTATGGTAGTCAAGCAGCCGGAGCCTCCAAAACCCATCGAGGATCATACTGGACCCAAACCGAAACCTGGTGTTGACGACTCTGTCTTTGCCAAGCCCGAACTAAAACATGCTCGAAGTTCACTCAACGATGATCATCGTGCAAAACCTGAGCGGCCCAACTCTACCAAACGAGGATCAAGCCCTTTCGACCCAGCAACAGTGTTCAAGCGTGTCCGGGCGTCATTAAGCAGCCCCGTGCAAGATTCTCGCAATCCTTCTCCGATCGCTCGCCGGAAGAGCAGTATCTTTGAAAAGGTCGAGTTTGATCCCAAGCTCCCTTTGATTAATAAGAAATACGAGCAAGGTGGTGCATTTGACTTTTCAAGGGATCAAGAGGCAGAGAGGCTGAAGCGCGACTCCAACACTCTTTCGGATGCCGAGTACCTGGAACGACATGGGAAGTTGAAGCCGAGTTTGAGGAAGCTGTCACTTCCTGCCAGCACTTTCATCAAGGGGTTTACAGGGTTGGACGTTTCCAACAACACGAGTCCTACGAGGATAAACGGGAACATGTCGGGCTCTGAAGACAGTGATCTGGAGTCTGACCAAGAGGATTCGAGCTCCTTGTCAGGGGGCCCTACTTCTCCAATCAAGTCAAGTGTGAAGCGGGCGGTCGTGGACGACGATGTCCTATCTCAGGCTACATCAACGAAAGAGGCGGAGCTGAGCGAAGAGCCCACCGAGGAGCAACTTGCGATAGAGTTGCCAAGACTCTCAAAACCGGAATCTCCTGAGTTGTTGCTTTCTCGATTTTTCTCAGAGCCAGAGCCCCTTAATGTTGATATCGGACTCTCAAACCAGGACTTTGTTGAGATTGCACAAATCATTACGGAGCAGGCGGCCACCGGACGCTTAGAGATTGGTATTGATCGTAAACCCGACGCAACGACTGGGTTGGCGACAATAAGGGGCCAGGAAGTCAATGTTGCTCGCACTTCCCTGCAGCTTCTCCACAGTGTTGTTCCCTCCAGCCTAGGAAGTGCATCGCCAGTTCGGTTGAAGGGACTCCTCGACATTCCAGACCTTCCACTTGTAGGACAGCCAAATCGTCTTCAGCCCAGACCAGCTCCAGGCAGAGATCCCAACTCGGAACAAATGCGGCCCAACAACCTGTACCAGATTCCCGTACCCCATTTGGAGGTTCGTAGGTCAGAGACGAAACTATCCGTGCTTCCCTCGTCTGTATCGTTCTGGGAGAGTCTTGGACTGGCACCCTCATGGGGCACCAAAGACATTGCCTCGCTCTGCATCTTTCCGGGCTGGAAGGGCATGCCGGATCATGTGGGAACATTCCTCGACCGTCTGAAGAGCGTGTACGAATCTCTAAAGCTGGGAACCTTCAACAAGCTAGCGCTGTCTGGTGAGATGAAAGATGGTGTCTTGCCGTACGAGGTTGATAGGATCTCGACCTCTCCGGATGCCACCATCACAGGCCATGGTTCTGCCCTTGTTGAAAGTATGGAGGTGCTTCGAGGTTCCTTGTCAGAGTGGAAGTCCAAGCAAAAGAACCTGGTGATTTACTTTGTCTACTCACCCGACAACCCGGCCTCTATCATCGAAGCATGCACGGCCTTCTACCGCTGCTTTGATGAGTACAGCGATTTGCTCGCAACTCGTCGAGAGACTCCACAGAATGAGTTGGTGTTACAACTTGTGTCCTCGGACTTGATATCATCCACGACTTCCCTTGTCATCCCCAGTCCCACAGAGATGATCAAACTGTGTATGGAAACGTACGACCGATGTACTCTGTTCCTGGACCCGGAGTTTGGTGGCCCTACGCCCGCTCCAGCGATCATGCTTGAGCAGCCTCTGCCTCGCATCATCGATTTCAAACTTGGAAGCACCCCCTCTCAGTCTCTCATGCATGAGAATTCGTGTCTTCATGTTGGATATGCTGAGAGTCTGGACGGGCGGTGGATTACAGCAGCATGGACCGATAACCGTGGACAACAGCAGGCGACTGCTTCCTACTCCGTCACTAGGACAAGGACCCCTGACCGATCTACAGCTCAACAGAAAGCGGCCATCTTGGTTGAGATCTGGGCAACGACACTGGCCATGATGTCGATCTGGAAGGTCCACTGGCGAGTGATTGTGACCAAGTCAGGACCCATGGATCAGAGAGAGGTTGAGTGGTGGCAAACAGCTTCCAAGTTGGATGACAAGGCCTCCTTCACCATGGTGTTGATGACGGTAGACACCAGCCCATCTCTTCAACTTATACCACCAACAGTCAAGATTCCTCACACAGCGACCTCGGCATTCTACTCGACACCTGTCTCGACACCACAAGCCAGTATCGTCTCGCCGGAGCAAACCACGACACCAGCAACTCCAATGCGCGATAACAATCCCCCAGGTGCTACGCCTGGTGCTGAGAGTGCCGGCGAGATAGATGGCGACTCGTTCCTCATCGACGCCACAGATCAGACTTGGGGTGCTGTTGTCGGACACAGATTGGGCAACTCTACCACTCTACTCGAGGTTCGACCAGCACTGGTGAGCGGCTACCTTATCAAACGAACCGGAACGAGGATCGAAGATCCGCCGGTGGTAATGGAGGTCAACCTCGTGCATACCGAAGCCACCCCACGGGCGTACGAACCCCTACTTAGAGAGATGCTGTGTTACTTCAGGGGCCTTGGGACGTTGGCTAGGGCACGAGGCGTCGTGGACCGCGAGATGGATGTGAGACCCTGGCACATTGCGGCGGCCGAGAAAGGCGTGCGAGCGCTGCATCTATTATTATGATTCAATACAGATACAGTACAAGTACAACAGGCATTGGAAGGCGTCACTCGATCGATAGTTGGTGGGTGAGGGGTGGTGTTTTGTCGGTGTATGGCGTTTCTAGCAAGTAGTTCTGGTGCATACATACAATTGGATAGGTAACTCATCATGATGCAAATAAACCTCGAATATGTCATTTTTACTCGAGTTTCTTGTATGGCAATTCTCGTGACGCAATATTTAAAGGAATGTAATGTATTGGAGAGAGGAAATGAATGTCGTACTCTCATCACTGTCGTAGACCCATAGCATAATGACCGTTCCGTTATGTGACATAAACCACCCAACATGAGACCGTCTCCTAATCACACAAACATCATCTGTCGTTCAAGAGAATATATGAGAAGTAAAAGCATCGACAAAAGAAATCCTCAGAAAAATACCTCCAAACCGGTTGCCAATTTACCCACAATCTCTCAGAAAGGAAAACATGAAGAAGAAACTAGGGAAACGGTAATTGCTGGTCCACTTGTTGACCCTTGATCAAAAAGGGTCGATATCGTATAGCTTCCATCACTGGAGAAAGCGACATTCTTGAGCGGCTTGGTCAGTGAATGGCCATGAAATAGCAGTCTGATGAGATGGGGAAGAATGGTAGATACCTGCAAAGGAGAGACCAGTTGGCCGTCTCTCAAACACTCCCATGCCCCTCAGGTCTCTCCAATGTTAGATGCAGAACTACCAATCTCCAGGAAACAAGCACACAGCGCGTCTGAGGAACACTGTTCCTCAGGAACGCTAGTACAGGGAAGCTGGGATTAAACGTATGGACAAGGATCAGCATCAGTAGCTGAACCCGTCTGGTGCCAAGGTAGAGGCCTCGGCTTGGTGATACACCGTCTGCCACAGGTTTCGACCAATGATCACTTCGACATTAGCCGGGCAGGACTGGCCATCTGGGAAGATGTAGATGTCATCGTTCCGTTCAGGAAAGCCGAAGAAGCCGTCGGCTGCGATGTAAGCATTGACGTATTGGGTTGGAGTTACAAGCCCGTATTGGGTCGAGCTCTGGGGGTTATGTCCAGGGGCCACGGGTGTAAAGCTATTCCATCCTGCCTTGTTGGCAGCGCTGGATTTGAAGAAACTGTGCTGACTAGTTTCGTCAAAGACGGCGTTTAGATAGGTCCAGCTCTCGTTCGGCCCCCAAATCCTGACAGACTGACACTGGATCGACGTCAAGTCGAGCAGAGGGTCAGGCTGTTGCTCCCAAGTCTGTTGGGCAGACGTATTTGGCTCTTGTGTAAAGTAAGGGTCTGTGGCATCCTGGTATTGGGCACCCCAAGCCTCAACTGGTGGAGGGTCGGCGTAGTGGAAGTCATCGAGGGTCTCAAAGTTGGTGCCGGAATTGCCTTGGGTGGAATCATATGGCTGGCTGCCATAGCCATCTAGGTCTTCGGGATACATGCTGTCAAAGGATTCAGATGCAAGGCTTTGTGCATGATCTTCAACGAGTTCCGAAACCGGGAAACGTGTGTTAATGGTGATGAGCTGGTGTGTGGGAGGGGCGAAAAGTTGGCCGTTCACGAAGGAAGGCTGAAGGGCCTCAGGCCAAGGGGCCTGGAAAGGAGTGATAGAAGAAGAGGGAGTGATGTTTCTGATAGCAGATGGCGAGGGTGCGGAGAGGTTCTGTGTACCCTCTGCTGGCTGGTAGTCCAGAACCGGAGGAGGCGCTGGGTGTCCTCCCCCGTGCGGCTGTTGCTCAGGGTAAGGGTTCCTGGGGTCGAGGAGTCTATTTAGCCGTGTAATAAATTGGCTTCGAAAGTGTCTTCTGAGTGGCTTGGACTGTTTCTTCCTGGCTGGGTTGAGGTTCCGAGTCGTCCGCATTGCCTCCTTAGTTGGGTGCGTCGTCACGATGTCGGATCAGGCTGGGAACAGGACGAGTACATTGTAGTACTATCAAAGGCCAACAAATGCACAGTCGCCTTCACATGGAGCGGAACAAGAAGAGCCGTCCAAGCCTGTCCCTATAAACCAGGCGAATGGCTCCGATGTTTAGAGCGCAAGCCGGGCGAACATGCAAAGAAGGGGAGGGGAGGCGGCTGGGGGTTTATGGCAGTAATTGGTGCGAGCCTCACATTTTTATCATTACCAAGTGGTCCGCCCTCAATCCCTCATGTTTGGGAGCCTCATTGTATACCTAAGTAGGGCGGGCAGCCTGCGAGTGTAATTCTAGAGGAGACGGAGCCGGCAAGGTGGACCAGGCAATCCTGAGGGGGTCCAGCACCAATGTTCCCAGGCCGAGTCTGAGGAGTCTTTTGGGGTGAATTCACCATATAATGCTATCTAAATCTCCAATCTCCATTGCTCCCGGGGCTTTGAGTGTCCACGTGTTGGCATTAGGCCTGCGAAAGGCGCAGTTCTGAGGCCGCAAGTATCCAATTCTGCAGGTTATCGACCCGGAATCACAGTGATAAGTGAATAAGCGATAGGGATAGGATACGTGGCAATCCCACAGCCTCGCTGCCGATTGTAAATTCCATTCTATGAGCCGTGGTTCTGGTCCCATGACCTGTCGGGCTGCAGCTTGGAGGCCGCTTGATACTGCACAATCAGGCTCGCATGACACCACACCCGGAATCGAAATGACAATTTGAAAAAAGACGCAGGTCTAAGAAGGATGGGTGACGTGGCCTAGTTAGTAATTGAATCAATTGCCGTTCCGAAAAGACAAGAAGTGTGGTGATAATCATGGTCATTCACAACCAGGCTCGCGACAAAGTGACGCAACTGTAAATAGAAGTGTGGCGGCCTGAGACCCCTGAAAAGGCCATTCTGATACGCCCAATTAAGTAACAACATAAATCCCCTCATTGCGCTCAAAAGGGGGCATCATCCGGCCGCAATTCCACACCCCCGTCCCATCTTTGAGCCTCGATGGGTTCCATGTATTGTAAAGCCTTCGGAGCAACGTGTCGCTTCCCTCCGTCTGCCTTCTGACGAGCGTACAACTTGGTACGTCTCAATTCCTCCTAAACTCCAAGATATGGGGGAAAGTCCTGTTGAATAACACTCGAGACAGATTCACTCGCAATGCCATGCCTCGCAAGGAAAATCATTGTCACGGATTTGTCCTTGATATCCACGTCGGCCAGCACTTGCAAGGGAGATAAAGATGCTTCTCCAAATCCCTCTGCGACGCCAAGGTGCACCTGGAGCGGCATCTCGTTCTCAACCACGGCCATGTTTTGGGACCAGGTTGAAGGGGGATACATCTCAATTACCTTTGTGGAGAAGGCCTTTGGATCTCAGGTTCCCCGCGAACGGTCTGGTATATACCCCACAGCACAACTCACTTGGCGTTTGGCCATCTTTGATCGAGGCTCCGAGACGAGTTATTTACGAGTCGTCTCTGAGCTGGATCATGATGTCGTCTTTGGCCGCGGGGTGGGCTGCAGTAGCAGCCTTGGGCCAATCCCAGTCAATCAGCCGCCGCCGTGTAACTCCTCTAGCCATCCACATTCTTTCCAGAAAGGATGGATTGGGATCGCTGCTGTTGTCGAGCATCTGGTAAGGCTGGAGGACTCAGAGCTCGACAAGCAATTAGAAGACAGTTCCTTTGTCAAATCGTTTGCCTCTAGCTGCGGTATTGGGCTCGAGGGGGAACAGTCTGTCAAGGCCTGCGCCAGCCTTATCCGTCAGCGTATTGGAGCACTCAAGCATGGCCGTCGGCCAGAAAGTCATCACTCTCCCCCTCTCGCCAGGTCTGCAACTCTGGACACAAGCACAAGATTACACTCCGAGGAGACTGAGAGTTCAGTCAGCTCCGGGTTCGATGAGGGCGACCAGGTATATGAGGGTTCCACGACATCGAGCGAAATGACATGGGAACGAAACTTGCCCCAACCGCCGCCTTTCGTCCGCGGCACCAGCCATACTTGCAATGATAACATCTCTGATCCAACAACTGAAGCTGCTCAAGTCTTACTAGGTTCTTCGCCGGGTGCCTCTACTGACACCTGGACATTCGTTCAGGCTTCGTCCCCACGACCCATGCCCGAAGACGATAGCCCCGCGCAGGCCGGTCGAGCAGAAGCGGAAGAACATGGAGAGAATGTGCCCACCCAGGACCAGATGTCCGACTTTGAAATGCACCCAGGCCACAAGATATGGGTGTGGGATAAGGATAGGCAACGTTGGCGCCGACGTGGACGGAGTGGGCTGGAGGAAACGGACTGGTTCCCTGAGTCTTTTGCATAGGTAGTTTCCCCTTTATGTTTCGCTTCGCCTTCGTACTTCTTTGATACCTTGATGGGAATAGGGCACATCATATGCCAAAGTGGAGGATATTCTTAAACACGAAAAAAAAAAAAAAAGTTGAAAACGAAAGGTTCGCGTATCTGATTGTATCTAGGTTGTTGTCTAAGAAGCAACTCTAATTGTCTAAGGGCATGATGCAGAGATGCACTCTGTGTCAATCGGGATGACTAAGAGTGACATTGTGATCGGCAGGGCTAAGCGTAAGTACCCTATAGCTAGAGAAGTAAATTAGTTAATAATTAGTTAGCATATACCCGAGCCCTAACCCTAACCCTAACCCTAACCCTAACCCTAATAGAGGCCTTAGTATTTTATATTAAGAAAATAGCTTAATAAGTATTTTTAGGCTATTTATATAACCTTCCTTTTTTCTTTGCTTAGTTAGTAAAGAAGTTAGTGGGTAATACGCTGAAGTATAGCGTTTGAGCTACTGAAATATAGGGGGTTAATGCGCTGTGGCCACTGAAGCATAGTGGTTAATGCGCTGTGGCTACTGAAGCATAGTGGTTAATGCGCTGTGGCATAGTGGTTATCGCGTTATTAATTGCGCTCGATATCTATCGTTATCCGCCGATAGTAAGAAAACGCAGTAATTAGGGAAAACCACTTAGTTAATATCGAGATTACTAAAAGAGGCATTATTATAGGGTAAAACAGCCTTCATTAAGGTAGTATGCAGATCGGTATATTGGCTTGCGCTATTTGAATTCGTTTTATGTATCTATCGGGGCGCGACCCGTTATGTGCATACTTATATAGACATATGCGACTAACAAGCCGCAGAGTGCTATCAATGGAATCTCTGTATTAGCCCCTAATATTGTAATGCTGCTAGAGCAGACACAACATGGGGCTATTTGGCCCCTTGAGCTTGATCAAGCTCGACCCATTTAATTGCAGTCATTCCATCTTGACAAAATGTCAAGGTTTGTATTAATCAAGACGGATTGTTACCAGAAATCAAGCAACAGTGTTTATCCATATGCATCTATCGGAACGTGATACCCAAGTAAGCTAGACCCGCTATGACGCCCTCTGTTTTTAGCAACAATACCTTGCCTCCCGCTTATGTTGTCCATCCATCCATAGCAAACCAACATTTTATGACTCACATTCAGAGTCATATCCTTATTTAACAGTCGTTGGAGCCTACGAGGCTGAACAAGGCCTAAATCTAGGACTGGTGGTTGATAAAAGAAAAGGGTTGCCTGAGTCAGAAAAAAAAAAGTTCATCCACATCCAACAACTAGACCGACTATTTTTCACGAAAAAATGCTCTACGAGCAATACAACATATCAACAACAAAGATACAACCATGGAAAAAAAGTCTTTGGTGAGCCTTCCAGATGATCTCATCCTCGACATTGTCGAATACCTCGACACGGCCCGCGACGTCGCCCACGTCGGGGCCTTGAGTCGCCGTACTCAAGGTCTCATCCACCAAGACGGATGGCGCACCTTTGTCAAGACGCGGTTCCCGTCTCTAGATGTTCCTACTGGTCTGGGTACTTCGTGGGGCTCGCTCGCCGATCGCGCTACGTACCTGGACAAGTGCTGGGAGAAGCGCGGTTTTTGGATGAATGTGCTTTATGAGAAGAAGCAACAGCCGGGGAGATTTCAACGAAGAGTCAGTGGAACCCAATCAGTGCTTTTTCACTCTGTACTCGATGCTCATCTCTCTTCGTCACACGAGGAGGAGATTGTTGCTGCGGGTGTGGGTGAGAACCTCTTGGTACGGGTGAAGCCGGTGGACAAGCGACAGCCAGATGTGTGGCATCAGCTTCAGGGGCAGGCCCTTGACTACCGAGCTGGAACCGGTGATGTGACGGCAGTTTCGGTGGTAGAAGATGAGGGAACTGCCGGTGTTGTGGTTGGGAGGGCAAACGGAGATATTCAAGTTCTCTCAGCCAAGGATAACTTTACAACACCCTCGAGAAAGCTCAAGCCAGCGGATGACACCCTCCTCAACCATGCGTCTGATCCCATGAGGAAATCTCCAGGACAACTCGCAGTATCTTCTCTACAATGGCATCCCCAAAGCAACCTCCTGGCGAGTGGCAAAGGCTCTGTCCTCACCCTTCACGACCTCAACACTTCAGAAACAAGTCCCGTGGCGTTCTACGACTTTTCCCAAGCAAGTCCCAGCGATGAGGCCTCACTCCTACGCAGCGCCAAATTCATGAGCAAGGACGTTGTAGCTTGTGCTCTAGGCGGAAGTCGAAATCCTCTCCGTTGGGGACAACTCACGCCGACGGGGATACATTTTAGCAACGCTGCCAGCAACCCAAGGCCCCTTGATGACGCTGCTGCTCTCACAGAGATGCGACTAGGAGAAAAGACGACTATCCGAGCAATTGAACCTGTTAGAGGTGGAGGCAATGAGAATCTGTTGTTGAGTGCGTGGGATGACGGGACATATAGGTGAGGATATCCTCTGATATACATTTCGAATCGAGTTGCTAACCCCTGGTCAGACTGTTTGATATACGTACACCCTCAGCCCAGGACGCCGTCTACCGGGACCGTTTCCAGCCCTACGAGGCCGGCAGTTCTCTCCTTGTCTACGGCACAGAGCGTTTCGTCGCCGGTAGCAACACGGCCCCGGACATTCGACTCTTTGACTTTCGATACCCCAAGCCGTATCATCACACGACGGCTCTCCCGTGTTCAGCTCAATGGCCTTTTCCCAGTCAAAAAGACGACCACAAGATGTGGAGATCAGGCTGGGCTCCAGAATGCGAGCAGTGTCGTCCTGCAGACGGAACAGCGTGTCCATGGCATGGTCTATCGAGACGGAACTACTGGAGACCTGATGCCACACTACACATCGGAAGTCCAACACTAGACAGGATCTACTGCCTAGCCAAAGCATCAGATCTATCAGAAACAGTCTACTGCGGTCTCCGCGGCGCAATCCTCGAGATGAACCTCCACCTCACCTCAGACACAGCCTACGAAGAAGGACCTCGCACGACACCTACAGGATGGCGAATGGGAAGACCAGGCGGTAAAATTTCCCTGATTGAAACAGGCGTGAGCCTTTGTCAGGCAAAGGAGTGGTCTCTCGACAGCCGCGGCGTCCCAGAGTTGATCGTCCAACGACCACAACCTGAAGCACAACAGACGGGATCACCAGATCAGATAAAGCGGCATAGACTTGACTCGGCGTTTCATAGATTACAGGATTTCCAACAGGCACAGGGATGAGATACATGAAATGAATAGGGGATACATAAGGGAACTGGTTCATTCGGAAAGGAACGGAGTTGGACGGGAGTTTTTGTGCATACAGTAGATTCCTAGATCAAAAGAGTTGCGGCAAACTCTATAGCGCGCTTATAGATGCGTCTAAAACAACATCAACAATTCTAAAACAAATCATACAAGGTCCATCTCTCTCTAGCTCTAGCTCTATAGCTTCGACTCTGGCACAATCAGCGAGAGTCTCTCTTTCAGTGTAGTCTCTGCCTCCTTCTCGATCCTGCTGACGAGCTCATCGCAGGTAGGAATATCATGAATCAAACCGATGACTTGTCCTGTAGTCCAAACCTATAAATCCAGTCAGCAACCGTTAACTTTGCTTTCAAAAGTGCAAAACTTACTCCGTGCTCTGTGTCTCCGTTGATAAACACCTCCTTGCCTCTCTTACCGCTCACATACGGCGCAATCTCTGAAAACTCTCCCGTGGTGCTCTCCCGCTCAATCTTGAGCGCATCCTCAGCGACCTTGTTCTTGTACAAACGGCTCGTATTCTTCCATCGTCGCAGCAGCAGCGTGGTATCAGTCTCTTGCGCACGCACAATCTCCTCCTTGACTTTAATATGAATAGGCGCTTCCTGGGTACACATGAAGCGCGTACCCATGTTGACACCACTCGCGCCGAGGACAAGCGCAGCAGCGAGACCTTGACCGTCTGCGAAGCCGCCGCTGGCGATGAATGGCACCTTGAGGGTCTGACGCGCCTTGCTCAGGAGGATAAAGTTTGTGATGTCGCTCTCGCCGACGTGGCCGGCGCATTCAAAACCGTCAATGCTCAAAAAGTCAACGCCGAGCTTGACGGCGCTCTGGGCGTGGCGGATGGTGGTACACTTGTGCAGCACGGTGACGCCGGCCTTTTTGAGCTGTGAAATGACAGGTCCGGGAGAGTTGCCCGCCGTCTCGACAATGTTGATTCCCTCATCGATGATGGCCTGGGCGTAGGCGCCGTAGTCGGGAGGAACCATGGCGGGCAGGAGTGTGATGTTGACGCCAAAGGGTTTGCCTGTGAGGGTGCGGCAGCGACGGATCTCGTCGCGGAGGGCGGCTGGCGTGGGAAAGATGAGGGCCGTGATGATACCCAGACCGCCAGCGTTGGACACGGCAGAGGCAAGATCTGCCGTGCCTACGTGCATCATGCCGCCCTGGACGACAGGCACTGATAATCGTTAATAAACAGATGGTCATGGTGTTTCATCATGATACGAACCTCTAATGCCCAGGCGGCGGGTAAGTTCAGTCGCAAACGGCATGGCGGAATATCTAGTATGACGTTGCAATAAAAGACAAGAGATAAAAAATCGCAGAAAGAGAGATCTTCAAATCAAATCTATAATAGAAGGAAGAGATGTATGATTGATACAAAAAAAAAAAAAAAAGGCCGAGGCTGATGTTTCCAGAAAACAACCTCGACACCTCGGGATGCCGAGGCACAGGAACACAAGTCTCCGCTTATTAACGAGTTGTCACTTGTCAACTTCGCCCTCCACTCTCGGCTCTTGGTTCCCCCCCCTTCCCTTCCCCTCCCCACACTCGGGTTCGGGCGCTCACATGCTTTCTCCATCTTGGCTTGCATTCTCCGTCTCCGTGCGTCGTGTTCCCTTTGTGGGGAGAATGGAGACGCGGATCCATCCCCCCGGTGTGCACGTACCAGCACCATCAACTTCGTCACATGATGGACTCTAACAACACTTCTCCTATTATACTCATACTCTACCGACTTGGCAGTGTCTTGCCAAACAAAACTACGTCAACTGACACCATTTTCACGTCGTGTCACGAGTACAAGTCTTACACCACGTACCTAGATACACATACTTGGTCTCACGTCAAGCATCAAGTCCAGTTTAAACACATAAATATCAACTGTTTCTTGTTGTCTCCCAAATATCCTTCCCATTTCATCCACAAATCACACAAGTAGCAATCATAACCTGCCTCATCATGTTGATTCGTCATCAAGTGACTCGAACCATATCGTCCAAAACGCCTAGTGTACACGATAATCCCATGTCGTAAACCATCATGACCTCAAATCACAAATAAACCCGCCCAAATTTTGCTGTGAGCCTCGACAGGTGTCTTCACCGCACCTGTCATCATTGCTCCCTTAAGCCAGACGCCAAGAAATTCCAAGGATATTCATCCCAGCAGCCCTGCCGTCCTTACGAAACCGCATCAACACTGCTTGGTTCAACCACCATTCAAACCGGAGGAGTTCTCTCTCGCGGCTTGTCAATCAAGTCCGCGTAAGCATCAAGACTGGATCCCATAACCTTGACAATCTCAAAGATGTGCGTTCCTTTAAACGTCTCAGCCCAGAGCCGAACCACGGCGCTCGCGAGTTGTCGAAGTTTGGCGCTATCGCTCGTTGCCGCGTCGTTCGGTCCGTGTCCCGAGTTCGGTCCCGCTAGCGAGGGGTCGATCGGAACCGCAAATTCCGTCTCATCCAGCATCCGCCGTACCATCTCCAGGAGGTTCTTTTCCTCTGGCGATGCGGTAGCGTCGTTGGGCCCAATCGCTGCGATAGTCAGGAGCCACTTGGCTACCAGAATTGCACATTCAAAATTGCACACTGCCAAACATTAGTTAGCAAGCTGATGAAACAAGAGGCGCATTGATGTCATGACTCACGTGAGTGTTGAATGCTCCATTCGGCCGACTTTGTCCTGGCCACATAGTTGACGCCCGCCTTCACCAACATGGACAGCGCATGGATCGCTTGGAACACTGCCCGGTGCAGTCTTAGACTTCGGACTAGCAAGGGGGTCCTGCTCAAGGCCGACGCCACCAAAAGCGGATCCCGGGTCTCGAGCGCGGTAGACGGAGTTACATCAGTATACAGCCGGATGTACGCTTGTCGGAGCAATGCTGTCGCCGTGAAATCTAGTGTTCCGCCCTCGATCGAGTCCGATACGCTGTAGTGACCCGACTCGGCTGCCCTGAGTTGATGCTGGTCCTCAAAGCTGGTCTGCCACACCCGCAAGGCCTGCGATACCTCCTCCACATCCTGGGGCTTCATCGTTCGGTGAATGTTGTACGGAAGACCGGTCGCAAATGATGTCTGCTTCAACAGATAGATGTGCTGGATCAGTGCATGGATCAGAACGTAACTTCCGAATGACGACAAGTGTTGTGGGAGACCTTGGTTCGTCCGTCCAAAGAGTCGCGAAAAGGCATCGTGCAGGGTGAGCTCGATCATAGGAGTCGACTGGCGCATTTCCTGCCATTGCCAGGCTGACTCCGCCCTCCAGAGTTTACCTCGTTGCGGCAACAGGAGGTTCAACTCTGATGTGAGTAGCAGAGGCGGCATGTTGTAAGCGATACTGCAGAGGTTGAAGAAACAGTAAGCAACAAGCTTTGTCCGTGTGGCAGTTTCAAGTCGAATCCAAGTCTCCCAGTCATTGACAGCACTCTGATTTACTTCGGCCACAAGTCCTTCTTCCCGAATCAAGATGGCCAAGTTGCTCTGCAACGACAATGCTTCGTGAAGAATCGTGGGTACGCCCCAAAGGCCGACGGCGAAAAGGAGCAAGACTGCTTGAATTGTCTCGATTCTTGCCTGTGGGGTGTTGGGAGAACTGCACATAATGGTTAGAACGAATTTCTTGCCCAGCACACAAATCACTTACTAAGGCTCTCGATGCGTATCCTGGGTTGCCGGACGCTCTGACTGGGCAGATGCAAATGAATGGCGGTATGTAGCACTGGGCGAGGGTCTAGTAGAATGAGGACTGTAAGCCGCTGCAGTTGGCAACAAGGCATGAACCTCGGAGATGCGCCTCCGTCGAATCTGCTCCATTGCTACCGACTTGGCGGCATACCACAACGCATAACCTCGGTTCTTCTCAAAACGGTATTGTGCTCCCACGGCCAAAATAGCAAGCAGCAACTCGGGAGCAGCTTCAGCGGGCGAGAACGTGGGAAGATGCAAGAAGGGCAAGTGTTCGTGAAGACCACTGATGTAGCCTTCGAGGAATCTCGTCAAAGTGTGTCGAGAAGGGAACACAAAGTCATTCGGGAGAACGGCAGAAAACTCATCGAGTCTGTTCTTGATCACGGTATGATCGGCGACGGAAATGCGTAGCGCTGATGCTCGAGCTGAATCATCAAGTCCTCGGGCAGGGTCCGCAGAGTCTCGCGCATCGGCCGGCATGTTCGGAAAGCGTCCTGGGAAGAGTGCAGACTTGGATGATCGACGCTGAGCTGCGCCTCCTTGACTTCGGGACCACATCATCTGCTGCTCGGCTTCGAAATTGGGAGGGAGGAAATGCGAAGAAGAAGCGAACTCGTCCAGGAAAGGGTTGTAGTCGTCATAGGAGCCATTAGGAGGCTGTTGGGGCACATAGCCAGATCCTATAGGTTGGTCTTCTCGAGGTCGATCAGTCGTATATGCCACGATAGTGTCGCCATAGCTGCTTTTTCTTCGAGCATCTGGGGAATGTGGTGGAGGTACTCCATTGGTCGGTCCCTGGACGGCGTTGCCTGAGCTTGCGAGGGCGGCGTCGGACAAGAGATCGAGATTGCATGCTCCGGGTCTGGCCTGTGCGCGAGGATCTTGGGGACCCTGAGGAGGCCCCTGAGGAGGAACTGGTCCATGGTGGAATTGCTGTGGTTGAGGCAACGGCTGTTGAGGTGGTGGAGGTCGCGCTGCGTTGTGATGCTGTAAGGCTATGGCCTCGGCGCTGATCTGACCTTCAGACACAGAGCTCTTGTGAGATGCAGTGGAAGTATTAGATGACAACTTCCTAGGGCGGTTATTATCCTTGCTACCTTCATTGAGGTGCACGAGCTTCTCGTGTCTGACGAGAAGATCCCTGATGTCCATGTAAGCATATGTGTAGAAGACTTGGGCAATGATCAGGAGTAAAGCGTGGTTAGGATGAGACATGAACGACAACAGAAAGAGAAAGAGAACGAGCAGGGGGACAACGTTAGGTAATTGTGTGATAAGTGATGAGTGAGTGCCCAGGTGGGACGGGCTGAGGAACGGTGGGATATAGCGGAACTAGAGCATAGCAAAACGTACCTTCGTCCGAAGGTCTTTCCGCAGCGATCCCAACCACATGAAAATGGCTTCTCCTTGGTGTGAGTACGTTCATGTCGTTGGACATGCTCAACGCGTCTGCATCCCGAGACATGGTCAGCATATCCAACATTCAGATGAGAATCTAGTTCACATGGTAACTGACCTGAACCGTTTGCTGCAGTACTTGCAGGGCAGCGTCTTGGGCTTTGGCTGGCGAACTTCTGTAGGCTCTGGGGCGACGAGAGGCGCCGGGGGACCAGGAAGGGCACGAGGAGGAGGAGGTCCCTCCATAGACTGAATGGCAAGCATGGTGAACGCGGTTGCTGAGAAGGCAAGGCCTCAGAGCATTCGGGTTGTTCACGTAATTCAAGATATCAAATTGTGGGGAGAAGAGTTGAGGAGAAATGGAAGAGATGGAAGAGAGGGAAAAGGCGAGACAGATTTGGAGCTGGGGAGATGCAGGCAAAGATGGCGGATTGCGGGGTGCGTTAAGGGCAGAGCATGGCATGTGGAGAGAAATAGACGGTGGCCCGTGAACGCGAGAAGGAGGGATAGGGATGGGAAGGTAGGCAATGAAGGATGGGATGTCTTCCGCCGACGGGGGAGCGTCGGATCGGGGGTTACGGGGGGGCAGACAGCGAGAGGGAGGAGGGCACGGCCGCCCAAGGTACAAGACTGGAGGTACTGTAGAGATGGGCACAGGCAAGCCTCAAAACACCCCTTAGCGCTTCCCCTCTCCTGTGCTATTTCGGCTGTTCCCCCTCTTGGGC
>JALLKD010000538.1:0-10941 GCA_023509735.1 Fusarium liriodendri | reverse complement strand
AGAGTGAGAGAAGAGGGTGAGGGTGAGGGAGAAGGAAAGGTCTCAGAGCCAGCCGGGGGGGCAGGAGTAAAAAAAAGTGACTTTTACTCCCCAAGCAGAGACTGGGACCCAGCCTTTAGGGGACTTGAGAGGGGTTTTTACGGGGCAGACGTGCCTAAGAACAATGGATGGCGCAGCCTTGTGAAGAAGAAAAAGAAAGAAAGGTGAAAAAGTAACGTGGGAACAAGGAAAGGGGAAATTGATGCAGAAAAAAGAGGTCGAACGGAGAGGAAGCCCAGGCGCAAAGATGGATGGCAGTTACAGGATGATGATGATGAGGATAGACGCCATCACGCTCAGGCAGGAACAAAGAAAGGCTTGCTCAGCTCAGCTCAGTTCAGGTAACCGAGAGAGGAGCGACTAGTTACTGCCTGGTGGTGATGTGTTTCTCGGTAGAAGCAATGATGTGTCGTTTTTCAGGAGCAAGGGGACACGATATCCCCAGGTTGTTTGATGACAGAATTGAAGCGATCACCAGGACAAGAAAACAGAGAAGCGACCCGTAGCTTAGCAGAGAGCTGGAGGTGAGTGATTCAACTGGTAGTGTACATAGAACACAGTGGAGGGAGGGGTGTGCGACGAGGCTTGAGCAAGGCTTGTGGATGCGCCGCGTGTTCCTGTGAGATAGGTGCCGATTGCGCGGGGGAGGAAGCTGGATGGCTTGACAAGAGGAGTAGCTCCGGACGATGAGGAGAAGGTCACAGTGGTTGGCGCAGCGCCTGGTTCAGTTGAGGACAGGAGCTTCAAGGCACGTCTGCGTCTGCGTCTGCTTGCTCTTACAGGCGAAGGTATCCCTGTGTCGACCTTGGGAGGGCTGACATGGCATACAGGGGGGCGACCCGCACCCAAAAAGACAGGTCAAAGCAGAGAACAGTGGAGTTGGAGGGCTGTAGTCAATGGGAAGGGTTCCTTGGGATCCCCTATCGCGAGGTTCCAGGGAGGACATTCTTGGGCGTGGTCGAGGATCGTCGTTACAGAAGGGGGAACGTGCTTGGTTCAACGAGACACGAGGCAGCAAGGCAGCCAAGCTAGAACCCACGGCGTTCTCCACTCGCTATGGCCGGGACCGGGGATGGGCTGGTCGAGCCTATCAGATGACGCGTGCCAGCCCGCTGAGGGGACAAAGGGGGTCCAAGCGGGCTTCTTGGCTTGGCTTGGATTCTTCTGGCCGTCTTCGAGAATCTGGAATTGGCCACAGTTCCCACAATTATCGAACAAGGGACCGGCGGGGGCGCATGAGGACTGCAACGCAAAGGGGAACCAAGAATCGTTCTCGAAGGAAGCACAGTCCGGCTGTACAGTGTACTCGGTGCAAGCTCCAGAGGCAACGGGCCACTCTGGAGCAGTTGGTGATAGGGCGTAGGACTGACATAATGGCTGGCCATGCTCAACGGGCAGATTCTTAGTGGTGATGCCGTCAGAGAGGACTCGTCGACCCATCATCTCGACCAACCAGCTGGGTCCTGGCGTGCAGGTTGCTGTACTCAGTGCATTGTGGACACTGTCCAATCGAAGGTTTGGGTTCGGTTCATGAAGCTGCAGAAGGCTTCGAGAGAGAGGGCACCCGCATGGTCCCCACACTGTCTAACCACGGTTAGACGCGCACTGTGGCTACCACTCTATTGTTCCTGCGGCGTGGTTGCTTCAAGTTGCTGGTAGCCGAACCAGCTTGTAGATGGTCAATTTTGACACGATACAAGATATAATGCGCTGGCAGACCGGTCCAAGCATCAAGCATGCAAGTCAGCTCAACTTATCCGCTCTAGTGGTGGAGTTGACGCTCCTGGAGGATGCCCGAGCTCTGTCCCAGCTGCAAGCTGTGCTGTGCTGTGCTGTGCTGTGCTTGCCTGCTGTGCAGTGCAAATACGTATCCAATCCGTAGATAGGCAGGAGGTTGCACCGGGGAGGCCCTTCCGTGCAGCCCGCAGACAACCTAACCCAGCCAACGACTGGCTTCGAATTACAACCTTGAACCATCCACATCCCACAACCGCCAGATTCATCATCAACGTCGTCATTCTTGCCCAGGCTATTACAGTAGCGATGGGCCAGCCAGAGCAACATATAGATTCTGGCTTTTGCGAGCGGCTAGGCTGCTCCCTAATGTCCAACCTGCGTCTCTCGATGGAGCAGAAAAGCCAGCCTCATCCGCCTTCATTCTTCAACACTCTGTCTCGCCCTTCCATTCCCATGCCCATTCCAAACCCCGTCCGCATCTGCAGTAGGCTTGCTGCCCCGCACCGCACCGGCTCAAAACTCTCCCCGCCTCTAGGTGAGGTTGTGAGGAGCAGGAGAACCAGGAGGTACGTGGGAGCTACGCTTTGGGGATAGGATGGCTGTCAATGGAGTCACGAGAGTCACTGGCAAGAATGGAGGCCGTAACTGGCTGACCTGGCACCTGCACCTACATACGCAGCAGTTTGTGCTTCTCCGTCACGTCACACAAGACAAGCTCGGCACGAGAACCTTGGGCGTACAGTAGAATATCTTCTCGTCCATACCCCACGCTCATCCAAATTCCCCGGCTTTTTGGCAACCACCCCCCGAGCAGCGAATCGCTGACACTCCAAACCTTCCGGTTTCCAGAAGCAGTGCCGAAAGTGGCAAAGTGCTTGGAGGCTCCGGAGTGGCTTTGGATCGTCACAGGCGGTTCCCAGCCTCCAGCCAGCCCCACGGCACACACGAGGGAATGATGAAAGAATTGGATTTCCAGGGGGGTTTTGTGAGATGTGAATGCCAGGGTGGTCCCGCCCACCCAGTGCGCGCAGGCCGTTGCTGGGATCCAGCTGATTGTCTACCGTGTCGTCACCCTCTCGAGGGAACCCACGGGCAGCAAAAGACGAACAGGACGAGGTCATGAACTGTACCCAACCCATGACAACGCAGGGCGAACAGCTCGCCCATTCTAGTAACGAGCTTTCTCGTCTGCCATGGCGTACAAGAGCCGAAACTCTGCAGCCTCAAGCTATAACATCTCCGCCCCCAGACTGAGGATGATGAGAAAGGAGAATTCGATCAATCCATTACTCAGCTCCGCTTGACCTTGACCCTGTCAACCTCGAACCTCCGAACCGAGGCTCAGCATCGCATCTCTCCCAAACGGGCAGCTCCTAATTACTTTGACTTTGCACCCCACAGAGGCACCGAGCAGAGTCTTGCGCGCCTAGAATGCTGCTCTGCACAAAGTAAGGATATGCTCGCTCGTCCTTTCCAGGGGTCTCGACTTTTCGAAACCGCGTCTTCGGCTGGCTTTTTGCCATATCGACAAATCCTCACCCCAATTTCGTTTCGTTTCTTGCCTTCTCTGGAGCTCTTCATTCCGCCTTGTTCCCATCTGAGTGGTGTCTCCGGGCTCGGCGCCGACGCCGCCTCCGTGAGCCCCACGAACCTCCACAGACAGCCCCCGAAGCAGCTCCCGATGGCTTGACCTTGCCTTCGGGGCCGGCAAGGATGGAATTCCGTCGTCGTTGATTGATTGTGTGCCTTGGCCCCTGATGGGCAAATCGACAAAGCCTCTATCCGGAATCGGGCAGGTCACCCAGCCTTAGTGGACGCCCGCCATTGTCCGCCATATCTAGAGCCCACGGCAGGCTTAGAGGCGCAGAGATACACTCTCTGGAGTGCATGGCGGGCGTACCTCGATTCCACCTTTAGGGTTTCTTCATTCCTTGCCTTATTCACTCGTTCCAGTTTGTCCAGGCACCGTGCGTCGATAGCGTGAGCCCCTGAAAGGCCACCTTGAAGAGGTTATCGAAGCTTGCCCACCTGCCTGCCGTGGGTGACGAGCTACTAACGATACCGAGGACTCAAAGAAGCATCCCATTGTCGATGAGGCTAAAACCGACCGGTCCTTCGATCTGACAGGAACCAACCAGCACCTGTCATAGAATCCTCCGTCCAAGCTAGACATGCCCACACACACACGGCTCAATGTCTTGGCAGCCTCGTCCGTCGACCCCGCGACCAAATGGCAGTGCAGGTCTGTCTTGGACCCTGCTGTCTCGGAAACAGCAACGCTTAAGCTCTGGCGAGAGGTCCCATGGCACCACCAGTCTAAGCACAAGAGGGACGCAACCCAACCAAGATGGCCTAAACCAGGACCCTCGCCGCATCCGCCCCGTGTCCTTGGCTGCTGCCCCGTATCCCCTCTGATGTCGGTCAAAGATCCCTTGTCTTTGAGTCCCCTGGTATCAATTCGATTACTACATGCTATGTACATAAACCACCACTACTGCTCATTTATCCTCCGGGTCCCTCCCCTACTGCGTGAGGTAAGCAGCAGGCCGGCACGGCAAGCAAGCAAGCAGGTAACGCACGTCGCGCGCCCTCAATCCAGCGGCCGTCCCCCGCTCTCAATTTCAGCCCGCCTGGGTCGCTCAAGTGGAGCGGAGAAATCGCATCAAACAACTTCCCTAGTGGGCTATCAAACATGCCCAACCTTGGAGAAGCATCCTGGTCACTTGCGCCGCATCATTGCTTCTATTGGGTCTCGTCAACTTGTTCAAAAGAGTACGTATCGACGAGTTGAATGGCAACTTATGACATCAATTCGAACATCCACAGGTTCGTCAATCTCCTTGACGCCATGCCATGCCATGGTAGCGCTCCCCGGGAAGGAAAAAGGAAAAAAAGTCATTAGACTGCAACGGAGTGCCCCCATGTTCCGAAACGCCGGGCTGCTGTCGCCCTCTGCAACTCACTTGCCTTTGGAACCCCCCCTGCTTCCCAGAAACAACAGCATCGCCCGAGTGGATGCCCTTATCTTGCGGTTCCCATATGACCAGGGCCATGGTACTGGGGACACCATGCCACCGTCACCGTCACGTGGCTTGCAGTCTGGAGTTGGAACTGGAGACATTGAGGCGCCTCTGAGATCGATCCCGTCTCCCCTACTGCAGAGTGCAGAGCTCAAATCTCAGCGCTCTGACTGGCACTGGACCTTGTCGTGTTATTGGGGTTTCTCCCACCCCACGGACTTGAGGGACACAGTCGTATCTGAGCTGTTCCTTGATGCTCTGGACCGGCCGGTTTGAGGGATACCCGCTGAGAATACCACTCTGTGAGAGCCGCAGTCAGCGCCCAAGTTAATAATGACCCAAACCCGCCAGCCTGGTTATCAAGGTGAACCGTGTTCATGCCGCTCGCCCGGGACGATGTTGACCAGGAACAAACGTTCCGCAACCAACTTGAATATTTGAGATGAATGAGGCTACCCTCTTGACTTTTAGTATCTATGTCGTATTATATAGAATGGCAATTTTGGGGAAGTAGAGTAAGCCCTAACCGAGGTAGAGTAGACCCTACATAGTATCTTTTAGATATTCACCTGCCCTTGCACTGAGGCATAGCATAGCTGTCGATATGCATCAGATAGGTACGGAGTAGGTAGTCAAGTTGGTGTGTCAAACATCTGCTCCTCAATGGGAATGTCTATTACTTGCAACAAGCCCAAGTAAGAGTTACGTAGTATGCCAAAGTAATGAATAATACCGGCACTGCTCTGACAACAGCCTGCTGAGGCTATCCATTGTTCATTCTCTGCTAAAGGTATTCTGCAACAAATGATACCTAAGCCGGGGACGCATCTCTGTCCATGTCCAGCCGCTGAACATGAGTGATGCAAAACCAAACGCCATCCTCTGTAATGCGACATGCTTGCTGCCTGCGCGCGCTCATATGTGTGTGCTTCTATTCTCTTTTGCTTCTATCTACACCCTTCCTTTCCCAACACGTACGTCTTGCTTCATTCACGTCTTGCACATGCTTGCACCAGGTCGTGGTCTCATATCATGTCGTTGCCGCTTCTTGGTGTCGTGACAAAATGGTCTACCAGTGCTCGCCGCCCTGGGTCGCTTGATCATTGTCTTCGGACAGCCGTTCTACCCGGTCCGAGTTCCTTTCTCGTTCTCGAGATGGATCTCAGCCACTTCATTCGAGTCCCCATCACTGCCTGCTCCAGTAGGCACCGCGATAACCCCCTTGCGCTCCCAAGTCGCGTTCTGGATGTCTGCCAGAGACCCTTGGTGGCTATCATCAGGGACCAGCGGCTCCAATTGTTCGTCTGCAAGATCGTGACCAGTCATCAATGTATCGGGGTCATCGAACTGACTCAGACCCCGCTCATCTGATGATGAGTCCAGTTGAACTTCATCAGAGGCAATATCTGCAACCGTAGAATCCTCGGCGCCGCTGCCGGCCAAGCCCTCAAAGTTCCAGGTCTGAGTAAGGCTGATAGACTTGGAAGTACCGAGTTGCTGGTAACTATCCTTCACGTCTACACCCTCGTCCTCGATACTGTCATGGATCGTCTCGATACGATTGGCGCCCTCGTAGGGGGGAGGATCGTCGTCGTCATCTGGGTCAGCCAGTGCCTTCACGGCGACACTACCCGATCCACGATCGCCCCGACGGCGAATTGCTGCGGCTCCGGTCCCAGCGCTCGACGACCCAATCAGGGAGGAACCCTCGCCGAGGCGCTGGCCTTCCCCCAACTCGTCGTCATCTTCTTCCGAGTTCTCTTCGCTGGTTCGGTATTTCTCAGAGATGACTCCGAACCGCGATCCGCCTAAAGGGATACTTGAACGACGGCGGTAGAAGAGAAGATACGCAGCTGACGTGATGCAGGCTGAGGGGTCCGATACTGGGCTGACGGATGAATCTAGCAGTTTGTTAGTGATCTGCTACGACAAGGAGAGAAAGGCAAGTCACCCACCATTGTAATTATACCAACGTCCATCAACAAAGTTCTTGGCATAGGCAGTGTAGTGGCCTCCGCCAAGTCCGCCGTAGTGGTCATCGACGGCAATCAAGTCGTAGATCTCGTCTTTGCCGTCCTCCTTTTGAATGACGCGCGAGGTGAGGTCAAGACCCTCGATGGGGAAGTCGACTAGCACATCCAGCTTATCTCGCCGGTACCCAGAGCTGCTGAACCGTTTGAGGTGGGCTACAAGGATATCGGGCGACTTCCAAAGATCAAACTTCTTGCTCGCTCGGCGGTGCTCCTTGCAGCGAGGACAGTACCACATGTCCTGCTCAGAGAGGATCTCGGCCCTCTCAAACTCATCAAGGCACTCCTCGAGGGTGATGCCACGAGTACGACGGTTGTTCCTCCGTCTCTGGCTAATCTTAAGAGCAGGGTCATTGAGAGTCTCTGGGTTGGTGAACGTTGCCACTCCTTGGTCATCAAAAGGATTGTTTGGAGAGCCACCAAACACCTTGAGCCAAGCGTCCTCGTTCCAGTTAACAACGAGACCCTCGCCCAGACGGATCAAGGGGCCGCCATCAGCCACAGCTGGAGGCGTAGGCTGAGACTTGACAGTCTGTAGCTTGTGCTTCTTATCGGTACGCATCTGCTTGTCTCGCCGCTTGTTGCCCTTCTTGCCATACGTCTTGTTATTCTTGTTAAACTTCTTACGTCGGCCAGCCACCTTCGAAGGACGTCCATTGAATGCCTATAACGTGTTAGTGGTGGAGCTATTGACAAGAGAACTGATGTCGAGGCTTACTCGGGCAGGCTTCTGTACCTCCTCCTCTTCGCTTGAATCATCCACCATTCGAGTTTGCGACGTCTCGGCCTTGTTGCTCTCGTCGTTGGTGCTATCGTCATCAGGACCCGATGCTGTGCTGCTATCGGCCTCGACACTGGCAGCATCGTCATCTTCAACAACCGGCTCAGGAATACGATCCGTGAGCTTGGGCAGAAGCCGATGAGGGTCAACATGTGACCAGCCAGTCGGCACACCACCGTCCGCTGCAGTATCCACAAAGTAGCTCAGGTCGAAAAGATTTTGGAGCTCGGGGTCCAGGAAGCCATCTGGGTTGACAAACTTGGGTCGCTTCGAGTTGAAACGTCTCAGGACCTGGGGCTGATGGGGAAGAGGGGCGTTGGCATCGGTTGAATCCTTCATGTGCACATCCACCAAGTCGTCCTCGCCCTCCACAGAAGTGGCAACAACCTTACTGTCGCCTGAAGAATCAGCATCTGAGGCGGAAGTGAGGACGATTTCTCCATCAGCATTATCCGAGCTCTCTTCCTGAGTATCCTTGAGTTTGGACCAAGTTGAAAAGGTAGCAATCTTCTCCAGAACCTTTCGTGTAATAATGCCGATGTTGGATGCGTCTTCCTTGGTCAAGCAGATGAAGCTGGGTGGTGAAGCACTATCTCGGCCACGGCCGCTGGACGATGTCGCTATTCTATGGAATACTGGCACCACCATCTGCTCGTATCGTGGGTCATCCCATGAAACAGTCTCGAGAGGAGTATCGACATCCAGCATGGAACGATATTTCTTAGTTCGTGCCTTGTGAGGCCAGTTTGTCGGGACAGCTTCCAGCTCGTGGAATGTGACGATATCGGACTTACCGATCTCCTCGCTCACATCCTGGGTGTTATCATAGATCTTGAAGAACCGATCTTTGAACTCCTCGCCGCCCATCAGGCGCTCTGGGGGAACACCAGTCCGGATTGAGACGAACTGCTTGAGCTGCTCAATAGCGCTATGCTTTGGCAACTCAACCTCGATTGAAACAGGGGCATCGCTCAGGGGCAGGAACGTGACCGTGCCGTGCCACACATCCTCAACGGGCAGCGGAAGGGTCAGGTTGTTGAAGGGATCGAATGTGATGCTAATCTTGCCGCATTCAGGGCACTTCAAAGTCGATTTGTACATTCCAGTGAAGAGGTCGGCGATGACGGAGTCGTCTCGGCGTCGAGTAATGTCCCACACCTGATCGGCCATCTCCTTGATAGCGGCCGGGTTGTTAATCATGTCGTCTGTTGAGTCCGGCTTTTCGATATAGGGCTTCTTCTTGACACGGCTAAGGTCCTCCTGGAGGCCATCCAGTAGGAAACCAAGGAACTCCTGAGAGTCTTGCTGGCCCCAGCCAGAGAACGTTGGCCGGCAACGACCGATAGTTGTCTTGAAGTCTCGTGGAACCACCGAGCTTCTACCTTCTGTGTAAATCTCCTTCAGTAGGTTTCCATACGTCATAGCAACCTTTCCGTTGTACCCCAGAGGATTTGTTTTGTTGACCTCATCAACGTAGTCGTCAGTCAAAAAGTACTTGGTCAATTCTTCGACGCTTCGAACACATTGCAGCGCAGAGTTCATGTAACAGGTGTTTCCAAGGTTCTGAAGACCAACTGCGCCCACACTCCGCCCGGACTTCTTGCCCATTCGGCCCCGAGTCAGAGGACCACCAAGCGCAGGGCTACTCCGGCCACTTGCGTTGGACGAGGCTAGTCCGCTGCCCCGCGTGGGGATGGACTTTTCGTTGGCGCGGCCTTGTCCAGTATATGTGCTGACCCACGATTTGTCGATCGCTTCATCAATGACAAGCGTTTGGTCCGTGACGAGGTCGAAGATTGCCAGCGTTGTCTTGCCGTTATAATTTGGATCGGTAGTTCTATCCTCCAAAGTAGACTTCACCTTAAGATCTCGAACCTCTGCAAATGATGGGGTATCAAGAAGCAGCTTTGACCACGAGTTGGCAGGGTTCGGCTCCTCATCTGCTCGGTCTGGAGAATCGGGAGGCGTGAGAGCTCGGGAGGGTTCCGAAGGGCCCGCTTCCTGCTGAATTTGAGGAACCATGAACAAGCGGATCTTGCGATCAAGCGGAACGCCAGTCGCTGTCTTGATTTCTTTGATGAAGGTTTGGGCATGGTACTTGCGACTTCTGGAGATTCTCAGCGGCGGAGGATTGTTGGCTTTCAGGGACTGTTCAATTGGTAACGGGCTGACCTGGGACCAGAGTCGGTGAACGGTGAAGAGCGGTGGGTGGAACTCGTAAAGGATATTGGATTCGTCGCCTGGAGCCGCAGTGTTGATAGCAGTGCGAATGATGGCTTCTTGGCCTTCCTTGACCCCGTACCACTCGACCACCATCTTCCAAGCATCTTCAGGGAAGAGAGTAAACTCATCAAGGCCAAATCCTGGTTTGAGGAGGGTGAAGTTGCCGCCACTGGGATCATTGAGCACTTCTTGAATAATGTCTGAATTGTCCACAGGGCCCAGGGCCTCGGGGGTGCCATCCTTGCTCTCCTTAGTGTCTCCACGTAGCGCGAGCGCCTTCTTGACCCAAGTGTTGGAAACGAGATAGGCTTTGACGCCTTCCTTGATAGGCTCTTCGTCAAAGGCCTTTAGAAGAGTCTCGATTATCTGAACCTGCTCCTTCAACGGGGGCATCGCTGGAGTAGAAGAGTTAGCTACGGGTTGGATGCTTTGCGGGCTGGTGGCATCGCAAGGCTTACGTTGTGAGGAGGCAGCATCAGCGGTTGATGGCGTAGGTTCTGAGGGGTCAACGCTCATGGCTCGAGGCAGGGTACTGGTGGATGGTTGAGAAGGCCCCTCAGCAGAGTCAGCGGGCTGGGAGGAAGCCATCTCAACGTCGCGGGGCTTATCCGCTTCGTTTTCTGGATCCATGCTTGAAGCGCGTCGTTTCAAAGGCGATGAAGAACGGTGAGGCAGGTCCGCATCGCCATTCATAATAGCACGATGGGAGAGACGCAAGGGAGACTGGCTTCTGGCCGTGGATTGGGCCGGGCCAGTCTCTTCGCCGCCACGGTCGCTTTCGAGAGAGAGGTCAGCGTATGCAGAGGCACAAGGGCTCGAGGCGGTGGACGAGGCGTAGTCGACAGAGACGAGGGAGCTGGTCTGCTGCTGGAGGCGCGGGGGCAGGCTCGAGGCGGGCTGGGAGTCAGCCCGGAGGTAAGAGGGAGTGTCGGGGCGCGAGGCCACAGAGGCGGCGGAGAAGGAGAGGGCGGGATCGTCGTCGACTTCGCACGAGGGCAGGACCGAGTCGGGGGAGGGCGAGTCAATGGAATCCTGGTCGTTGTCGACGGGGCGGGAGAGCTTTCTCTTCTTTGAGGACGACGTCTTGAAGGCGAGCTGCCCGGGCAGCTCG